>OMLI01043288.1:4672-18506 GCA_900302605.1 Rondeletia loricata
TGTGTTTGTGTGTGTGTGTGTGTGTGTCTCACCTGTGATTTCTCCTTGCTGTGGCGTGAAGGGGACGACCAGGTTCAGAGGGCGGAAGAGAGGATCCACACTATCGCGAGGAACAACTGGCTCTTTTGTGGCCTGTCAAAGAGAAATGGTTGGCAACATACGACTAAATATCAGAACAGGCATAATACATGTAGCTAAGTATATCTAGAGTACAACTCAAACAGAAATCCAATACTCCTCTACTCACCACCACATGGAAGGGGCTCTTGGGAATGTTCTGTCCCCCAAAGCGGATGGTAATTACATACTTCCCAGGCTCGGGGGCCGTGTAGTAAATGTCAAAGGTTCCATCACGATTCTCCACCACATCCATGTCCAGCTCCACCCCCTCTGGGGTCAGCACCTTACAGGTCACCTTGCCCTTCCCAGCAGCCTTGGCGTCCACTGTGATGACTGTATCCTCAGAGGTCTGCAGCTTCTGAAGACTCGCTGTTAAGGACAGAGAGGGAGTGAAAAGTGTGAAGTGATAAGAAGTTGCATAAATGTATGGATTCTTGCGATAGATTTCCTAGCAATACAACACAGACATAGAAAGAAAGCCTTGGCTACTCACACACGCCACGCCCTCCGATAGACACTGGAAAGAAAAAGAGCATCATGATGAATATACCTATAAAAACCATACAACTACAATCTATGTTATAATATTGTTTTGGTTTATCAGATCCATTATGTTACGGTGGCTTCCTTACCTGTGAGCAGACATTTGCTGGCATCTCCTGTGGGCAGGGACTGGATGCGGTAGGGGGAGTAGGGAATCTCATCTCCTCCATATTTGATGGTGATGGTGTAGGGGCCTATAGAGTCTGGTACATAGGACACAGTGTAGGTGCCATCCCTGTTGTCCTGGATGGTTGCCTTCTTGGGCTTGCCCTCTGGGTCCTGTCAACAGGGAATGTCAAGAAATAATTATTTTGAAACATGGATTATTACTTATGGTTCAATAGCTAGAAAACTTTGAAAAGGATGTAGCTGAACCCACCAGAATCTGCACAGTGAGCAGTCCCTCTCCGGCATCACGGGCGTCAATGGTGAACTCAACAGGCAGGCTTGCAGACACGCCTTTGGTGTCTAGACCAGGGCCACTGGCGCGCACCTTACTGGCATCATGTCCAGGCAGAGACATTACCTTGAATGGACTGTGGACGAAGAGACGGACAGAATAAGAATGTAAAGTCTAACTATTAAACCCAGTCCTACAAAAACCAGAAATGTGAACCGAAGAAGTGGTGAACTAAACGTTCCTTTTCTTGATTCAACTAGGCAGATCACATTAGAACAGAACAGACAGAGCATACGTTTTATTTACACATATTTACACGTACTGCCTGGCCGGGTGATTACGTGTTTTTTTCTAGCTCATACCTGTGTGGGACTTCCTGATCTGCGTATTTGACAGCTACAGTGTAAGGGCCGTCCTGGGACGGGGTGTAGTGAACTGTGTGGGTTCCATCACCATTGTTCTTTGCACCAACTGGCTCGACAGTACCTGGAAATAACATAGTATGAAAAAAAGTATATAATGACCACAGATGTTTGCTGATATTTGGCAGCTTGAGTATGCATGGTGGTATCTCCTCACCTGTTGGGCTATAGAGTTTGACATCCAGTGGGGCCTGTCCAGCCTGGGTGCAGTCTACAGTGAAGGCTTGAGGGACATGGGCTCTTACTCCTTTGCCAAGGCCTGGACCAGAGCACTTCACCTTGCTGGGGTCCACAGGGTCCCTCACTGGCACACGGAATGGACTGCCGGGGATGGGGTGACCTCCATAGTTTATGTTGACGTCGTAGTCTCCAGGAGTGAAGGGGACATACTCCACACTGCAGCTGCCATCTTTGTTGTCCTTGCAAGACATCTTGGCTTCTGAGGCTCCCTCAATGGTCAGGCCCAGGCCTCCTGTACCAGCACCCCTGAGAAAGAAGCCATTATTATCGTCAGTATACAGTACGTACATTTGAATTCATTTTTGAGCTTATTTCAATGGATTTTCTAGCGTCAAATGTTTTCTAGATATTATAAGCTTAAACCCTAAACATATTGTATGACTGTGTGTTCTCAGTATGTGATCCAACAGTACCTGGTCTCCACAGTGAAGCAGTTAGGCTTGTTGGTTAGTCCTCCCTCCAGACCTGGGCCGTAGGCGCGGACCCGGGTCGGGTCACATCCCTCCACCACTGAGACTCTGAAGGGACTCTTGGGCACGGCCACATCATCATACAGCACCTCAATCAGATGCATACCTGCACACAAACACACATAAATCAGGCTGCTGTCTGTGTCATACTTCTCTGCCTGAGTGTTCTCAAAGCAAGCACATATTTTCTGTTATTGCCACTTGCTATAAATTATGGGCCAGACAAATTTCCTTTTAGGGAGAAAAAACATCTGTTTATTTATAAAAGATGCGGTCTTGAGCGCAGAGGCTCTGGTGAATGTACAAGGCATTACATCTGTTCGCTATCCGTTGTTTTTGTGACCGAGCCCTCTCACTAGGCCTATATGCTAGATTCCCAGCCCCACTGGTATAATATTAGAGCATGTCTGGTGGTACAGAAGTGCTCTGTGATCTCTTTGCTTTGTGTTATAGGTCTCTATTAATATCCCCCGTCATTCCCCTCCTGCTGTACGGCTGGGTGCAGGCAGTCTGCAGCACACATACCTGCCTGGTTAAGAGCTTCTGCTCCAGAACACACTCTATTTATAAAACAGAGCCTGTCTGCCTCTCTACCTCCCTGCTCTCTACCCCTCACATCATTGCTCCACTGCATCATTCTGTATTTATACCCCCTCTCTCGCTCTCTCTTTTCCCACTCTCTTGCTTTAGTCCCAAATGGCACCCAACACAAACACCTGTTGTTGATTTCTCTCTGTCTGTCTGTGCTCTTTCTGTCGGTCTGTCTGTGTAAAATTCTCCTTTTATCTTCAGCTGGTTAAGTTTGTGAATATAGTACTTTTTTTATATGGATCTCATAATATAATGTTGTCATTGTTGATAAAAGACGTAAAAAGAATAATTTTCTCCATGCCCCTACCATCCTCGAAGGCAGTGTACTCCACTCTGTAGGTACCGTCTCCCTTGTCAGTAATGTAGGTGTCTGTGTTGGTGCCTGAGGGGTTGATAATGCGGACCTTCACATGATTTCCACCAGTCTTGTTGTGGGCACGGACATCCACGATGAAGTGGGTTGTTACCTCTCTAAGGACCCCTGGAAATGCAAAAGCCCGTAAGGTAAATTGTTGCTGAAGAGAAACATCAAGTGGGCTAAGTCTTAACATTAATTTATGAATGATTATAACAGATTCATGAGCTGTTTATGAACTGCTGAAAAATAGTATATAACTCTATTATAAGCCTACCATGAAGTAATACATTTTAAGGTTATTTCACAATCCAGCTCTGTCTAGTCTTACCTCTGGGCTCCACTCCTGGCCCATAGACCTGCATCCCACTGGTGTCCACAGAGGGCTCAACCTGGATGACCTTGGGGAACTGGGGAATGATATGGCCACCATACTTGATGGTGATGGTGTGTGTGCCGTGAAAGGGTGGGATGTATGTTACAGAGAAGGTCCCCTCTGCAGTTTTCTGGATGTGCACCTCAGCCTTAGCCCCAGTCTCTGATACAATCTCAATGATGAGCTCAGCGTCCCCTGCTCTGGTGCAGTCCACAGTGAAAGTTGCTGGTTCCTCAGCCTTGGCCCTCTCCAGACCCGGCCCGCTGGCCGTCACCTTGCTGGAGTCAAAGGCTGGGCGCACTGCTGCCTTGAAGGGAGAGCCGGGGATGTGCTGCTCGGCAAACAGGATGTTGATGGCATACTCCCCAGGCTCAGTGGGCAGGTAGGACACTGAGCATGTGCTGTCACCATTGTCCTGGCACTCAATCTTAGCCTCGCAGGGCCCCTCCACAGTCAGGCCCAGCCCACCTGCACCGGCTCCCTTGGTGTCAATAGTGAATGGAGCCGGTTTACCCACAATGCCCCCCTGTAGGCCTGGGCCATAGGCTCGTACCTGTGGTGCAACAGTAATAGGAGTCACTTTCCGAGATGTTTTTTGGTGTCACTACGTCTCCAAAATTCAAGAGTACCGATGAACAACAAACACATGATAGCTTTAATTTCACAAGTCTCATTCTCAATTCAGTGAAATAACTACATGCATCTTTCATGAACTTTTACCTTTGAAGGATCGCCAGGCATAACCCCTTCCACACCGAAGGGGCTTCCCATCACCGGGTTGCCATCATAGCTGACGTCAACCTTGTACTGCCCCTCCTCTGGGGGAATGTACTTCACGCTGTGAGTGCCTTTGGCTTTGTCTGATTCTAGCTTGCATGGGATTGGTCGGCCAGAGGGTGAGGTCATCTTCACACCTACATTGCCCTGCCCACCGGCACCCTGGGTGTTCACTGTGAACTCCTGGTCCTTTCCTACCTCCACCTCTGCAGGCCAAATAAACATGAAACACTTAAATTGACTCATTCTTCAGTTTTCAATTAATGGGTAATAGCAGTTAGAAGCATCACCAAAACATTTTAAATATACAGTGAAACAGAGTGTAGTATTATGTGTATAACTTACTGGTGTCTAATCCCTCCACTTTGACCTTGCCAAGATCCAGAGGAGGGGCCACTGTGATGTGGAAGGGGCTCTTGGGAATGGGATCTCCTCCATGAGTTACTGAGATTACCATGTTACCCTGAAAAGACACAAGGAACGTGGAGATTGATAGGTGGGTGTTATTGTGAATACTCTGCTAATCCTATTGTGATGTTAAAGCTCCTATATGTAGTTTTATGCTTTTAACAGATTATAATTAAATTTCTGGTGATTGCATAGTATAATGGCAATGGGAGAATTAAAAAACCGCGGTACGCTGATGACGTCGCCCCTATGCTTCCGCACGAACGGGTCCTGTGGCTCTTCAGAATAAAGGTCCCTCAGCAACAGGCTTTGCGACAGTTAAAAAATACAACTAGCAAACTCTAGAGGCCGCTATAAACTACATATAGTAGCTTTAATGGATTTGCGATTCAGAGAGAGTCCCACCTGTTGAACAGCAGTGTACTTGACAGTGTAGGAGTAATCATGGTTGTCGATGATCTCAAAGTCACGAACAGCCTCTCCCGAGCTGGATGCTGCAAAATGCACCTCAGGCTTGGCCTTGCCTGCTCCCTTGGTGTAGATGGTGAAGTGGGTTGGAGTGCCCACCTCCACTCCTGGAACACACATGCTTCTTGTCAGTGCTACCAATCCAGTTAGATTCAAATCATTTCTATGACATTAAAGTATTATAACAGGTTTTTGTTGCCAATACAAATACCTATACATTTATTGTACTCTGCAATTAGAGTGATTCTGGTTCTCATTCTGAAAGGATCTCACCTGTCTTGTTGAGTCCAGGTCCCTCGGCTCTCACCTTGCCAGCATCATGAGAAGGATCCACCTTGACTTTGAATGGACTGATGGGAATTTCCTGAGGAAGATTAAAAACGATGGTATTCCAAAAGTCATGCAACGCAATCCATCAGTCCCTCTACACTGGAAACAGTCATCTTACCTGGTCAGCAAACAAGACCATGATGGTATAGCGGCCTGGACCAGGAGGAGTGTACTTGACAGTGAAGGTGTCATTGTCATTCTTGATGATGTCAAAGTCAATGTCTGCCTCAGCAGGGCCAACCACCCCTGGGGCACACTTGATTCCAATGCTGATGTCCCCTATGGGTGCATAGAAATAAGCATGAAGGTCATATAAAATTAGATTATCTGAATAAATATGGATAGCACATTATATACATTTCAAATTGTTATACTCTGCCCTCCTTTCACCTTTGGTCACGAAGCCCCTTGAGGTTTTTCAGCTCACCTGCACAATTTACCTTTTCTCTGTTGTTTCTGTGCTTCGTCGTTTTTATACATGCACATGATTTAATTCGAATTTTATTAAGAGTCAACACAACCTTTACTTTCTGAGCGTTGCTCCTCAAACTGCCCACACCATCTCCTCACGCACGCTCACCTTGGCCAGCCTCGCTGCAGTCCACAGTGAAGTAGGTTGGCTCGTTGGCCTTGAGGCCCGTCTTCTCCACTCCAGGCCCATAGACCGTGACTTTGTCTGGATGACAGCCCTCTCCGACCAGCACCTGATGAATACACACTGTACTTGAGACGGGAGCAGTTGGTTGAAGCACGACTACTGCAGACCTTTCCATTTATCTATATCTGGTGGAGTATCATTATATTTAACTCTGAGAGAGACAACATTTTGATTGTTTGTGTGTGTGTGTGTGTGTGTGTGTGTGTGTGCATCTGTATGTGTCTTACCCTGAATGGGCTGTTGGGCACGTTGACCTCTCCCCAGGTGATGATGATGGTGTGTTTAATGGGCTTGACAGGAGTGTATACACAGAGGAAGGTGCCGTCTACACTGTTAGTGATCGTGATGTTGATGGTGCAGCCCTCTGCGTCCTGAGTGGATACAAATGTCAGCTCTGGCCTGTACAGCTACATGCATTATAAATGATGTGTTCCTATAAATAAACAATACAAGTTTCATTGAATGGTTCTCTCCATACCTGGGCATAGATCTTTAGGTAACCCTTTCCGGCCATTCTGGCATCAATGGTGAACTCAGTTGGTTTATTCACAATGACACCAGTACGCTCCAGGCCTGGACCAAAGGCTTTCACCTGCAACAGCAAATTGCATTTAATGTTTATATATGTATTTTGTTTAGAATATGGTCAGCAAAGAGCACCATGATAACCTACTATGTCCTTATATGGTCTGTAATACTGTTGTGGGTGGGGATTACCTTCTCAGGGAAGACGTCATTGGCTGCGGGGAGGATGTGGGCCATGAAGGGGCTGTCCTTGATGTCCTCATCATCACAGATGACATGGACAGCGTAGTCACCGGGCTCAGTGGGCCAATAGCGCACATCGCAGGAACCGTCACCCTTGTCATCACACTCAATTTTAGCCTGAGATGGGCCTTCAATGGAGAAGCCTGAGCATTGGAAGAATAGATACATTCAGATTTACATTCAAAGTCACTATTCTCCTCTATTGGCTTGGCCACGTTACTGGTAAAGAGCTTACCCAGAGTTCCAACGTCAGTGCCGATGGCCTCTACCACAAAGTCAGCGGATTTGCCCACCATGCCAGTCTTCAGACCAGGACCCCAGGCCCTCACCTTCTGAAAACCTGCCTCTTCACTCACCTCCACCTCGAAGGGGCTGCAGCACACAAATAAATAATACCCACATTAATACACATTATAACCTATTGTAAATACGAACATACATTGTTTATGAATAGCTAAAGGCAGCAGTAGTTCAGTTCTTACCTGCGTGGGATGGGCTGACCTCCCCAGGTGATGATGACTTTGTATTTACCAGGCTTATGGGGGGAATATTCACACTCATACACACCGTCTCCTGCATCGCGCACTTTCACCGGCTCCTCTGCTCCACCTGGAGATATGAATAATACAGTTAATATGAATTATTAGTAAGTCAAAGAGTAATTTCATGAATTTTGTATTGTGTTTTATCAAATGCACGAATGCAACCCTGCAGACAACTAAACCCACACAGAGGAAATGATACGGAAACTGTAAGAGGATGAATGAAAAGTGAGGCAGAGAGGAGAGAGCTGGCTGACTCACTTGGCCCTTGGACTGAGACTTGGAGTTCTCCACTGCCAGCTCCCTTAGTGAAAACTTTGAAGTCAGCCACCTCCTTTACTCTCACTCCTTTAGGCTGAAGGCCTCTGCCTGTAGCTCTGCAGGCGTTAGGGTTTATGGCTGCAAGGGAAGAGTAGGAACAACAAGAAGTGTGAAATAGAGAAATATTTAGCAAAGTTGAAGGCAACTAACAGTAGCCAGCAGTTGATAGCAATGTTAGTAGCACAGACATGATATCCAATTCAAATGGGATTCCTTATAACCACTGAAAGACTGACTGACAGAACCTGGACATGAGAGGCTATTTCTAGGACAAATATGACGCTTTATGTAGCAGCCGATAAAATGAAAAATGAAAAATGCTGAATAGGATATTGAAGCATTTGAGAGCATTGAGGCAGCATCTGACAAAACTTCAGTCACTCAGTCAGAAATGTTGACTGCAGGCATAAACCAAATACTGCATAATGCAAATCTGTATGCAAAAAAAAAACATAATCACGTCAACAGCACAAGCAAAGATATTTGACAGCGAAACATGTGGAAACACAGACATAAATGCAAACTGGGACACGCTATAAATGATTTGTATAAGATTGCATCTTGTCTCTCTCTGAACATAACTAAACTAAACCATCAAGCTGCAGTACACAAGGAGCAGGCGACCAAGCACGGCATAGAGTCACAGAACTCAGAGGGCGCCGGGCACCGCAGTCTTAGGAAGCATAGAGGGGTATCTGCAAGGCATGGCATAGGGAGGGGAGGGTGGGGCCCGGCTAGCATGTCTGAGCAGTGGGCACAGGCTCCTCCCAGCAGACCATACTAACTTGGGCGGCCAGGTTTGGGGGCGTGAGCCCCCTTCCTGCCCTTTGCTCCAGGAGGGGCGCGCACTGACTGAGGAACTATCTGCACTGGGGCTCCCATGGGAGGAGCAACGGGTGGAGCTAGAAATGACAGATAGGAAGGGTTATGGTCTAGTCTGGGTGTGTGTTCCCAGGGAAAATGACGATGACTGTAGATTGTGAGGGATAGATCACTCTGGCAGTAACAGCATGCTAAGAAATCTGATTTGTGTGACAGTAAATTACGGCATAGACAGATGGCTCACCTTCTGCGATGTTGACAGTGAAAGGACTCTTGGGGATCTCCTGGCCTGCAAACAGTACATGGATGGTGTGGGGCCCCTCCAGCATGGGACGGTAGGTGCAACGGAAAACACTGTCCCCCTTGTCCTCCAGGATGAGCTCCACCGTGTCCTTTTTGCCCTGAGGGTCGACGATGACCACGCTCACGTCACCATTACCAGCACCTGAGCATAGACAGGAAAATACTCTGATCAGTTATCACAGAAAGAAGTAGAGACCGTAGCGTTAGGCTCTTTGAGCAAATGCCAGTGATTGTTTTACTTGTTTTACAAGTCTGCAAGCCATCAGATCACATTCCTGTTGTGTGTGAGCGTGCATGTCTGCATGTCTGCATGTGTACATGTCGGTGTGTCAGGTCTCTGTATTCTCCTTACTTACCGGCGGTGTAGATGTCAAAGTAGGTGGGTTTGTTAGCCACGTTGCCTGTAGCCTCCAGGCCTGGTCCTCTGGCGTGGACCTTGCTGGGATCGCCCATAGCCTTCGCCACATTCACTGTGTAGGGGCTCTTGTCAATGTCCTGACCAGCAAACAGCACTTTCACCTATTAGAGAAGGAAGTGTGCAAGATAACTTTAAGATTGCTTTAAAAAACAATAGAGTAGTTTGTCTATGTTCTGCTGTGTGATTTAAGGACTGTTACTTTGCTGTATATAAGGAATGACAGCAGCGGTTTCTTACCTTGTGGACACCCTCAACTTTAGGCACATAGGTGACAGTGTAGGTTCTGTTTTTGTCATTGTTGGGCTTAACTTTAGCCTGTAGAACAAGCAGTCAATATAAGAGAGGGTTAGATTAAACATTCGATACTAAACTTTAATTACATTTAGCACTAGGATTATCTGAGTGGGCTAGTAGTTCGTTAAGATGCTTCATCTGTCAGGTATAACTCACCTCCTCTTTGTGTCCCTCAGGATCCTCCACATAGACCAGGACCTCGCCACTTCCTGCTTCCAAAGTCTCCACAGTGAACACAGCTGGCTTTAGCACCATGTTGCCGTGAGGCTCAATACCTTAGAAGGAAATACAGAGACATAGACTTTTAGCAATGGGCAACAAAGTCAGACAGTCAAAAATCTATTAAAATATTTCCTGGCAATAAGATGCTTGTACTGTAAAGCAACACTGCTGCCTAACAAAGCTACACAAATTGTATATGTGTGTATCACTGCCTTAATATTCAAGACTGAGAACATGAATAATATTATATATAATATTATCGCATTACACATTCTCACTAAATGTTGTGATTCCTTTGTGAACTGTGTGTTCATGGCTACTGTTCAGGCACCCACCAGGTCCATAGGCTTTGGCTTTGTTTGGGAAAAGCTGTTTGGTCTTGACAGGAGCTCCAGGCTTAAGCTTTGCCTTGGGGAACTGAGACAGGTAAGTCATCACTGAGTGCTCATCCACATTTGGGTCCACAATCTCCTCGGGGGCAATCACCTATAGCACAGATAGACAACCACCATGACAAGGGTTAATCATACAACACAGCCAGGCTTGGTCTGGTTGGGTTTTAATTGTAAAATGTAGTCAACATAGAAGATAAGGTTGACTTTGTATACAACTTTCCGCTACAACACAGGTAGACAGCCAGCATGATAAGGGTTAATTATACAAATTGTCTGAAAAGGTCTGAGTTATGTTTAAATTGACTATATCATCATTTGTAACGTGAACAAGGTTGACTCTGTATACAACTTTCCCTTATTAAGCATTGCAGAATGGGATTTAACAAGGATTTAATGTATTTATTCCCTCCACCTCTGAATCCTCTCTCCCTACCAGCACTTGTTTGCCTGTCTATCACACACAGTGGTGTAAAGCCATGCTCCTCGCTGGTTATATTTAACCTCAGGACAGCGGGGTTAATTATTGTTGTCCTCAATAACCAGCCAGGGGGATTAAGCCTGAGCCAGACCTCTCCCACATCTCCTTTACACCGCCACGCCGGAATCCAGCCCCCAGGCCTGCAGAGCCATGACATGCACCCCAGGCAATCTCACCAATGCTAAGCCTCATGGAGAATAGCTACAAACCCTGTGTCTTAGACAAACAAGTAAACAACCCACACACAGCATATTACAATATTGAGAGTCTTAGGAGTGGGACTGGAAATACTGTACTCTTGCTCTGTTTGCAGTGTTATTCTGATGAGCACAGGCATATTTATACCTCTATTCCACTGGCTGAAGAAATCTCACACCTACGCAACTTCATGAATCTACCACTTAAAACTCCTACACACGCACTTACTGAGAGCTACATTTCAGGAAATGGACAAATTTGAAGTAAGCTGGATAGTAAATATTGTGTATCTTGAGTCGCCTGCATAATCTCCTTGGATATACACTGGGCTCCACAACACATCACATGCAACACATCAGTTCAGTGTCGCCACAGGTGTAAGTGCATGTGGTGAGGTGTGTGTCAGACCTGCTTCAAATAGCATTTGAGGTACCAGACGGGTGGTGTTTACTGCAGGACTATCTTTCGCATACTTTCACCTGCCACTTGTTGCACTTGTTGTATTGTCCTATTGATTGATTGAAACCTTTATTTATACAAGGAAGTCCCACTGAGACCATGGTCTCTTTTTCAGGGGAGCCCTGTTTGCAGTCAGTTACAAAATTTACATGAACAAAGTTACAACTCATTTAAAGATACAATCACAAATATTAAAAATATACAAATAAATAAAATATAATATTTGACATAAGAAACAACACAAGACAGGCAGCAAAGTGATCAAGTCATCACTCAAAGCAAGTACATTTGGCCTCTTCCATTATCATGTTCAACTGATTTTTTTTGAAGGAATCAATGGAGACAAAGCAATCCAGCTTCAGTGTATCCTGACATTTATTCCATAAATGCGCATATGTGCTAAAAGCGGTATTACCCAGGTTTGTTCTGGTTTTAGGTGCCTCTAATGTGATCCAATCTTGAGATCTGGTATAGTGACTCAAGTTTTTAATAGACAAAAGCCTGGTCAGGTACAGAGGAAGTTTAGCAATTAATGCTTTATAAATAAATAAAATGTGATGTTGCTTCCTTCTATAATTAAGAGAATACCACCTTTAAAAGACAAATCGTGATCCAGCCAGATACCTAAATAATTGTAATATTGAACTTGCTCAATTTGAGCACCAGTCAATGAGGATATAGAAGTATTTGGGACAATTGTAGGCCTATTGTGTGTGGATAAGATCATATACTTTGTTTTCTCTGTATTCAGAACTAGTTTAAGACCAGCTAGAGCTTGAGGCAAACTCCACCCACCTGGCACCTAACTAAGCTAACACAAACTAAAGAGTATTTAGAAATACTATTTGACCCAGGTCTATTATGCGTCTTACCTGAGGCACACCCAACCAGTCGTCAGCCTGTTGCATGGCTTCTCTGGCATTCTGCACAGGCTGGTTTGGGTCCCACTCTGCCCAATCAGGACACAGGCCTAACAGAAGGGAAACATGGCTATGAGACAATTCACAACAAACAGACAAATGCAGCCACAGTTAGTGTTGTAGCTATAATAAGACCACTTGGCCTATCACTGCTATCTCTACAACACCTCCTGCTACATCGCATGACCTTCTGGTTACTGACACTGCTCTGCTCCTGTGAATTCGGGGTGGCTGACAGTCAAGGTCTCTCTCAGCAATGTAGTCCTTCTCAAAAGAACATAAACCCAATGGACGCTCTGGTACTTTCACTGGGGCTAAAGCTAAACGCGAAGCTAAACTCCTCTGTGCTGCTAATGCCTAAATTGGATTAGTGTTGGCGATGGAGAGAGACACTCACTCAAAAGGCCCAGGCACACCATAGAATACCATTATCCAATTAATACAGACACAATACTACAGTAATAACAGTGGATTTGAGGCAGAGTTTACATCCATCTGCTAGAAAGGAGTGTACTATCTGTCAATGTATTCAGTGGCAGTACAGAACAGAGGACTTTTGCCTCTGTAAAGCCTTCAGCTGGGAGGGGCCAGGGTGGGCCTTCCAATGGAGCATTTTACCTCAGGAAATCACACTTTTCAATTAATAGTGATGTCGACTTTGGAGTAAAACCCTAGCCAATCTCATTCATAATACAACATCGTTGTAATACCAAGGGAGGCGGGCGTAGGCTATAGCTGGATATGTTGGGCACAGTAACAGAGACTGTGCCAGCTATCCGCCTCTCTCTTATATGTATCCTCATATTTATCTAAGCAATTGTTGGTTTCTTCCCAGTCTGGCAAATTAACTTGTGTTAGAATTAGAATTTCTATTTGAATTAATAGAGAAAGAGAAAGCAGCAGTTTTATGAAGTCAGGATTAGAATGGCGCTGGATTTGTCCGTTTTCCTGGTATCGGTATTAGCTGTGAGATGGCGACCCAAAGAAAAAACAGAACCTTGTATGGTCAGTGTTGCAGCACAGTGTTTGAAAGATGCTTCTCCTCAGATCAATGGCTCATATAAACACAGTTAAACACAGTGTTCGTCACTCCTCTTGTTGCTCCTCCACCTTTGTCTCTGTGAAGCAAAGCTAAGAGAAGACTCTCTAAGGTTCGCAGTTTAAGCAGGCACATTGACAAGCCTGCTTAAACTGGCAGTGTCTCATAATGTAGCCTTGTGGTCCTCCGATCCGCGGCTCCCTGTGACAGATCACTCTGCATTTTGATGCAGTGCCAAGCATCTCCCTTGACAGAAGAGGAGGAATGGTGCCCAAATTTGGGGCTGTTGTGTAGCAGTGAGGCTATAAACATTAAAGCCAGGCTTGGGCCTCTGGGCCTGAGACAGAGAGAGTGAGCGCTTCAGTCATTGTGGGACAGCTGGCAGGGACGTCCTCCGGCCATCAGCCCCTCTAAAACCCACTGACACTACCTGCTCTCTTACTCTGGCTGACATCCGAATCTAGATGAATGTGCGTGTGTGTGTGTGTGTGTGTGTT
>OMLI01043300.1:1634-12963 GCA_900302605.1 Rondeletia loricata
TCATCTCTGCTGAGAGAGCATAAGATCTTTCCGTAGATGGGGCGATAGCATCACGCACGAGGTCCGTCACATAATATATACCATCCCTGTCTAACCGGTATCTTTTGATTCAATTGACATTATTATGTCATAGGAATGTTGATAACATGCTCTTACTCCTATGCCGCTATGCGTAGAATTTTCATGCAGTTGAGACCAATTTCCTACTCTGAGACGCTTGATAACTATGGGCCCAGGTCTTCGTCCGTCAGTCCCTGGACACCTATGAGTACTTTCTGGGCTTGGAATCCTTTTCCTTTGAAATCGTGCCTGCATGGGCACATACTGTATATTGTGACATTAATGAGATAAAGCAGATCTATCTACACACTGCCAGTCTTTCAGGGCATTTTCCCTACTTGCCTGGTCGGCAATCCAGCTGCACTATGAAGGTCTTTCTCACTCGAAACACTACGTATCAATTTTGAATGAAAATGGTTTCCTGCAATATTTCAAAAGCAGGTGTATTCCTGAAATGCTAAGCAGAATTATATCATGAACATAAACGTATATTAAACAATTACGTTTAAAATATAATCAGTGTACATGTCATATCACCTAATAATTTATAATAATGACATAAGAACATGCATATTTTCTTTTTTCTTTTATGCCCAGCAGTCATATTCTAGGAGTAAGTCTCCATTTTTCTCAAATAATGGATATTTCATTTTGGAGTGAAACTCTAAATATGGTTGTCTGTCTCTGCCCCAGGGCCAAAAGCAAAGGAGATGGATCAAGGCTTTCTTGTATTGCCTGTGGAGGTTTATTCCGTTTAAACTCAATAGGGGCCTTCTTCAAAGGTCACCGAAAAATAGGACACAAGACTCTACTGTCAGTCAACACGACGTTTTACATCGTCCAGCATGCGAACACTGATACTGACTGTGCAACAACAACAAAAAGAGCTTGGAAGCATAATCTGGAATCTGACTGTGTTAGAGACGCTAAGACTTTAGCCATTTTGACTCGTACGGTCTATTTATGCTTCCTAAACTGACCCCAAACGCTGCCTTGGATATTAATGCTGTTGTTGCCCGCTGCGAGCCGATTAAATGTCAAGCTCCTGAGGGAAGTTGGATATAGAGATCCGAGAAATCCATAACAATGTGTTCTTGTGTGGGGGGCTGCACAATTTAGGAAACAGCATTCCCTATTGCTATTATGGTGTGTGTGTGTGTGTGTGTGAGCTGTACTGAGCTACTTTGGGGTTCTTTTAAGCTCAGACTCTGAGGCGGTCTGCCCATTCAGATAAAAGGTACTTTAAAGTGAATCTCCGCCCTTCAAGATAATGTTCTCCCTATGATTACTGTGTTGACCTTCAGAGGATAAAAAAAAAATACACCGCTATCACCAAGCCTTCATTGTTATCCACCTTAAGTACCACAGGTTCATTCGGATCACTGGGAATCTTGATGAATCTCAATTAGATTTGTCTCACTCCATTTAATTCTACATATTCAGGATATGGTTTGCCAAAGGTTATGGGTATCAACATCCTGGGAGTCATTTAGAGCCTGAAGATAAGTGTTGATGGTAATATTGTTGAACTGTGCAGCACGTTATGTTTCTTTTGCCACTAGTGATGATCATCAGGACACCTATCACAAAATTTTGTGTTGAGTTATTAGCATTTTTACATGAGCAGTTTAACACTAATTTGCATGTCATAACACTATACTGTGTCTTAAAGGGGTATGCCCCTCAATTTAAGGGTTCATAAATGGTATTCCTATGGCCTAGGACAGTCCAATCAATATTTATGAACATGAACAACTCTCTCCCGAAGCCAGAGAACTATGATTTGAACCTGTGATGTAGTCCGAATTTTAAATCTGTAGAATGAAAATCTGTGGAATGGAAATTATGGTAAAAGTGACTGGGATAGCACCCAGAAGGGTTTTCTGGAGATAAGGGTGCATACATCAGACCCGATAACAGGACTAGAGCAGCTCATTTGTTTTTTTTAAAATCTAACATTAAATGAGCCCACCTACTCAAGGAGAAGTACTGTTACTTTGCTGAAACTTTCCTTGAGTAGAGGTAAAATTACAGGTGTAAAAAGTAAAAATTTACTCGGAGTAATGTAAAAAGGACGAGAGGAGAGAGAGTGTGAAATAGATTATGTTAATTTAAAATAACTATCACTCTTTTCTTCACCGACATACTAAAACAGTGTTTAAATCTAAACAAGTCAAGGCCATGAGTTTGGATCTGATGGACACTCACTGACTTTCCCTTCATAAATTGGCCAGTTTCTGATGCAATGCAAATCTCGCTTAGCCACGCCTCCGGCTCAAATGACGGAGGTCTGGACAAATTCTCCTCATAAAACACGGGATATAACGAGACTTTGCAGAGCCAAAGGCAGCACTGATTGGCTCTGAGTCTGAAACAGGATTCTCGCACAAGCCCCTGGAAACGGCACTGGTTTGTTTTTCTGCCCGGGTAGAGCAGGTTTCCATCGTTAACTTAGCTACAATGCAAGCTACTTTGCCGAGTACATGGTTGTTTGAATCGGAGGCGTGGCCATACGAGATGAATGGAGCGCATACATCTCTGTAATGGCTGAGAAACATTAAGTAAACATTAAGTAAAAGTGCAATTATTGACTTAAAAAATACCCCCCAAAAATGCTACTCAGTTACAGTAATGGGAGTAAATTAATATCTTACTTCCAACCTTGCACATTTTTATATTTTAAAAACAGGTTCAAGTTGCGTTTCTGGCTGTGGGAGAAAGTTGTTCACAATCATAAATCACTGCATGGAATGAGACTTTCAGTACAAACAGTACAATCAGTGTTCTTCCACTTTACCATCAAAACTCATGTTATACTCAAATTTGCATTATTAGATGTTTATCTTGGAAACGATCCTTACACACAGTAGGCTACTGGTGCTTATGAATATTCAGATAATGCAAATATTGACTTTTCTCATGTACATCCGATCTCCGAGGGCTGCAACTGAGACTTGGGAGTGAAAAATATCTTCACACCCTCACCCTGTTTTAAATTTATATTTTAAATAAACCAAATCTGTTCAACCTTATTAACCTCATTAATGCCTGGGCCCTATTCCTGAAAGATTTATTTTTGTTCAATGGTAATATATTGTGTTACAATCATAAAAGGTCATGTAAGAGATGCTTCTGCTACACAGTATTCACAAATACCGTAACTCTTAGAATTTCATGGCAAGTCTTTATTCCTTTTTGTCTATTTTATTCCTCATATCAATTGAGAAACAAGTAGCTTCACCTGAACCTAATCAGTCACAGGCTGCTTTGGTCTCATTTTAATCTTAATATCTGACATTGTGGTAATGTCACATGCTGAAACCAATATTATATACTAATTCAGATTGTGAGGTAAGCGTATTGGTAGACCTCAACTTCTTAATGTTCTGTAAAGGTGGATTGATCCACAGGATTTGAATTGATAATATCATAATGTGTGCCAAATATGGTTCACCAAATCACATTATAAGCCAAGTCTAGTCTACACTGCAGCTGAAAGTGTCCCAATTCTGAGTATGTATGTGGCACAGATGTTTTCTAATCAGTGTGAACAGCAAAAAGCTGCACGAAGTAGCATAATTTAAATTCTGATCTGGATCACATGGATATGTGGTCCAAACTCAGATCCCAAGGCATGCAACCTACATGTGACTTGTATTTCAACACTCAAATTGGAATTTGTCAGTAACCAAGTAAGTACGTCTTTTACCTGAGAGCTGATAAGGCGAGGGCTAATATTGCCTTTGCCATTTTTCTGTATCTTGCCCGCACCATCATCTGCTGATGAAGTTGTTGCCATCTTGGACAGAAATTGAGCAGCAACCAGAGAGCAAAGGCCCACATTGAAGACCCTTCCATGTTCAATAGAAGACTAGCCTGTGTGGAGAATGGGAGATGCGTAGGTACAGAAACGGATGTGATGTCTTTTATTGTTACTCTGCGCACGTGTGTCTTTTTGACATCGCTGTCAGTTCATACTGGTATCAGATATGGGTTACATCCTAGAATAGATATGAACAGTCCTCCAAAAAATCTGATATGAGCAGCAATTTGGAGCTCAGCGTGAAGGCCTGCGGTGTGAACGTAGCCTAATGCTTTGTGAAGTGTAGCGTGTCCATGAAAGGTGCAGCTGGCCTTCTCCCCTGAGAAGGTGACACACTTGTGCGGTATTTAGGCCAAGCCCACCTGTCCCCTGATGGCTTAGTGGGTCAAGGAGCAGAAGTGGCCTGTAAAACTAGCAAGAAAGTCCTCTAGGAATTCCAAAGGAAAGTCCTATAGGCCAGGTCCTTTAACTAGGCAACACATCTAAGCTTGACAGTCAGTGGTGCTCTTAAGCAGATGGTGCAGTGCAATCCTCCACTCTAGTCAATCTATCTTCAAAAAGTACTTCTGTCCCTGCCCAGAAAAAGACTGTGCACTCTTTGAATCTACAATAACTTGATTAAGACTTACTGTATGAAAGCAATTACAGATTAAATTGTGGCCAGACTGGATGGAACAACAGGGAGTCTTCCAACGTTCGCCGCTCCGCTCCTCAGTACAGCTGTGCCGAGTTATTAAAAGTGTAACCCGGGCCCAGGGGGCGGTGTGTAATTTTAGAATTAATATACAATTTAGGGCTTGGCGTTTGCAGCCTCTGAATTATTCAAATGTACTTCTGCTATGGGTTTGGGTCTGGTGGGGGTAAGGCAGCTGCTATGCGTACAAATTAATAAATGATTTATTTTTTATTTTATTTATTTAACCTTTATTTAACCAGGTTGGTCCCATTGAGATCAGAAAATCTCGTTTGCAAGGGAGACCTGGCCAAGAAGGCAGCAGCACATAGCATGTAGACAGTACAAAATACACAATAAACAGAAATATAAAATACAACGCGAGAAATACAATACAATGCAATACATGTAGGTACAATACAAAGATACAGACCAGAACAAATGACAGATTCTAAGGATCAGGTTTAAAAGAGAAAAGAGATGGACTCAGTCAAAGCAGTGAGTCATTATCAATAGACCTAACTGGGGCTTTAAATTCACCAAGTGCCACAAGATTCTTCAGTTTCAGGACATTCTGCAGACTGTCCCATGCAGTAGCTGCAGAGACTTTAAACGCTTTTTTGCCCAATTCTGTCCGTGTCTTTGGGACTTCCAACAAAATGAAATCTTGTGAGCGTAAGTAAATGCGAGCCTCCATGTTCCACAGTAGTATACATACTTAAATAATGAAGTCAGTATATGAAAGAATGGGAGCCGACATAGATTGGGGGGAACGTAAACATTGGTGCCAGGCAACAAAACAAGATGTTTGCTCCTGTGCAGAGTTCAAACCTGAAAGGCTGAACCACACTATTGGGAATAGCGTAGGATGTTCGATTTGTCATTTAAGACAGACACTGGAGTCTGTCTTTGGGGAAATCTGTCTTCAGCGGCCACATTTACCTGCACAGACACTCCTGCTCTTAACCCGGTAACTCAAGTAACCTGGTATCGGGTTGACGCATGTTCTTTATTTCTGATGTCAACAAAAAACACCGATAGCGAGCAGTATCATCATTTCTTTCCCTTGTATTACAAGTAGCGTTGTCACAATTACCGAAATTTCAATGCGACTTCGGTACAAATTCGATCTCCATTGTGAGAGATTGAATCGGACATAACATTTTTTATAAACGTGCGATGCCTTCACCTGTTCTCCAAGCTGAAATTCCATCTCAGTGTCACCTCTAGAGGGCGTATGCGTGACACGTGGATTAGACTAGTTAGAAGAAGAAGAAGAAGAAGAGGAAGAAGAAGAAGAAGAAGAAGGATTGGAATAGACGGACAGACACTGGCTCTTGACAGTGGACTGCAGCGGTCGGAGTCAAACAGCTGAAAACATGACAGTGTCAAACAGTTCACTACATCTTGAACTGGATCCCAGTCCACCATGGAACTATTTCGCTTACAGGGGCGACAGAGACGGACGGATCAAAACCCCGGGGCAGAAATTGCTACAAAGTCCAGTAACAAAGCAAAGTAGAAGCAAAGCATATTTATGAAGCTATTGAAGTTATTAATACTCGTGCTAAATGTATGGTGCTCTCCATGGTGCTAGAGTAAGACACAGTGGTTGTTCTGTGACATTGCTTGGGGTTTTGTCTCGTTTGCCGTGGTATCGCAGCAGCATTTAATTTTTAGATATTAAACTTAGTATTGGTATTAAATAGGGAGGGGGCAGCTGGCAGCTGGCAGCCGAACCTTTCCATGCTGACGGTTCTGTCTGTCTGTCCTGTTGGACACCACAGGGAGGAATATTCCGTTAACTGGTTTATTCATGGCAACAGGGAGACTCAATCGCAGGGTAGCAAAGGTTCATGTAAACAGATTAACCTGAATAAGACCTTAACCGCAGTATGGCCAATAGCCAGGTTACTCCGTTAGAAACACAGCAACCCTGTTGGAAGAGAATCACTTGAAATGCTGTGACTGTGGTGCGAAACCAGGAAAAGCAGCGAGCGCTTATGTTTGCAGTGGAGGAAGTATCTGACTACGCTGAATGTGTCTATAAACACCAGGAGTGCAGTGGGGGGTTTCACTCTCCTTGGCTGGATTACCACCACAAGTAGGGTTTCACCACTGACGCTTTACATGTAATGAGGATGGGAAGATTATCTAAAACAGTTCCATCAGTTATTCCATAAGGCACAATCGGTCTATTTATTCCGGAAAATTGCATTTCACCAGTAACAGGAGCAGTTAGTGTGGCACAGACTTGCTTTGGTAGTCCAATTACAGGGCATTCTGGAAAACGGCTGGCATTTGTCTGTCTTTGTCTCGTCCATGCTGACATTCAATTTCAGTTTGATTTATAGGCTGCAGGATTCCCTCGGACCATAATTGTTTTTTGTGTTCCCATCCACACTCTAAATGTAGAAATATAACAATCTAGACAATCGGACCAATACCAGAACACACACGCACTCGTAAGCATGTATGCATATAGAGCTGAGGATAAAATGACAGGGTTAAAATACTGTGGCTGGTTTAGACTCAGAAAACAGACACGTTTTCCAAAGCTATCACAAAAAAGGTATTTGCTTTGTGATATTGGTTTAAGTTACTGATATGAGCACAGTAGGTTTAGCTATAGAATGCCCAGAACTACAAAGAAGTTATTCAAAAGGTATTTTATCCCACATCCTTAAATCCATCCATCAATTATTAAATCCTGAAACTGAATTTCAACCAATTCTCCACCAGGAATTGTACTTTTTGCACCTTTTTTGTAAACATGAACTCGATTACATGCTTTACACTCTGTTAAGTTGCTCCTGTGTCTTGTCTTGTTTTTTAATGTATTGTATCTTTCACTTCACCACAGTAAAGCCATAGGCACATTTTCTTGAGTGGACCATGACGTTTCTATTCTACTCTATTCTTGCTGAACATAAAGTCTAGATGTCCACTTCTTCAAAATGTAGATGCTGCAAGAGCTTGTAAAATGGAACTTTTAATGCCAAATTGACCTCAGTTGCGTAATAACAAGAAGCCTCCAATATTCGGGTGATGCTTGAATTATTTATGACTTTCCCTACAGTTCACTTGCTTTCTCGTTATCGGGGCTGAAAATGAGCTTGCTGAAAACTGGCCAGAGTGAGATCTCCCCTCTCGGCTTACAGAACGCGGCGCATTACAGTGAATCACAGCAGACAGCTGGGGCCGCCCTTTATGTTAATGCACCCTCTACAATTACTGCTTCGACCTTCCCCGGCGGAGAAAAGTGGGGTGCCGTCCATTTAGCGGCCCTTTCAAACACTTAGTGGCAGACGTGTTGGGCAGCGGGGCCACCTTTCGCCTGACATTGACTCTTGTTTAGAGGAGACAGAGAAGACATTAGAAAGGTGACAGGTTGACAGATGAGTTGCATCTGTCGAACAGCAAGAGGACCATGGTGCATTAATGCATCCACACTGCCTGGTGCCACATTGGTAGGTGGAGTCGGTTGGAGGTAATGGTGTGAATGTGAGACATTTAGAGCAGATGTAGATTCACGCTCACAGTGACAGACAAATAAAGAATGAGTGATTTTAGTTGGCAGAATAATGCGGAATCGGTGCATCTTGATCCACTGTGTGGCTTGTATGTAAAGACAACCTACAAAATCATTTAAAAAACGTATAGAACACAAGATTCCATAATGTCACTGGAAAGAAAATGTGAATTGCAGATGCGATCGGTTGTAATGGCAATTCTCTTGTTTTGATGATGATTAGCAAGATGTCCATCAGCAACACAGTCTCACTAAATGTTGTGAAAGGAGCATGAACTCTGAAATGCAGATTACACGTTGCGGACACGAATAATGTGAAGATTACGTTCCTCCACCATGAAAGGATTATGTGACAGTAGCGCGAATTGGACACGCCATTTTCACATGTTCGGCATGTGAAAAGGTTCGCTAACGGTTACGTTTAGGCAAGTAAAGCAACTTCAGTTAAGGTTAAGGGACTAAAAGAACGTTGCTTAAGGTTAGGGTAAGGTTTTGGTCACGGTTAGATAAGAAAAAAACCCGGGTCGTCTGAGTTGAAGGTAAATGTTTGTGGTGGGTAAACAGATTGATCGTCATTTGCGTTTGAAGACATCGTGCTCATTTCACAACATTTCCTGAGACTAGGCTGGAAACGAGATATGCAGAAAAAAACTTGGAAGCACACACTAAGGCTTCACATTTACATGTATTTATTTATTTACTACAACTTCCCTGTCCACTACTAGCTTACTTTTACGCTTTTTCCAACCAAACAGCTTTTTAAAATAGAAACAATCCTCCAGACAACGACTTGTTACCTGCAAAGCGACCGATAGAGCCGACCAGCCACAGTAAATGTTTACCGCCATTTGGCTGGTGGTTTGTGTTAATTTCCCACCCGGATTATCATCTAATCCAGGTGAAATCTACTCTGCTGGAGTTCTGAGTGTGGAGGCTTTTGTCGAAAGTGTTCTTTTTATTGAGGTTTTTGATTCTGAAGCACGCTTCAAGAGAAAAATATAAAAAACCATTACTCTTTACTGCATGGCTAGTTCAAAAGAACATATTAAAGAGCATGTTTCGACCACGCTGCGGCCTCCATCGGGGAATAACCCACCAAACAGCATGAAGTACAACAACAACACGATTAACCTCTATTCCATGTCAGTGGAGAAGAGGGGGAAGAAAGAACGGGAACTCACCCTTTATCCTCAAGCTCTCGGGGATCCCATCCTGCTGAAACAAAAACAGAAAGAGAGAAGAGATCACAGTTACAATAAACCACAAGAGCAAGGCGTCAGCAGGAAGACAGAGAGCTGTTTCCTTTTAGCTGAATAAGTGAAATCCTCGGCGCTTGCACAGATTTGTGTGCCATTATAGACGACTTCTTAACACTTAACACATCAGCCAACTCTCTCTCTCTGCTGGATCGAGTTCATACGTCAATGCGGTCATCAAGTTAAGGTCCAAGGTTTCCACTATAAGACCATAAGAACTTGTCTGAGGCAGTGCAGTGTTGCCTCTTTAATTAACGACACGTTGCTAAATCAGCCATGCGTGTGCCATTATGCTAAGTGCTCACACACACACACACACACACACACACTGATAAACTAGTGGTGTGCAGAGATGCTACAATTTGTATTTGTATTTGTTCAACCAACCATATTATTAATATTTATATTACAGATTAATTTGAAAGTGGGCGGGGCCTAAATCAGAAGTGGGTGTGGTTTGGACTGGAATGTAAACAATTAATCCCCCCCCCCTTGTAATCATTGCCATTGCTATTGTTGATATATTAAAGCATTAAACTCATGGTTTTACAATTCAATAGTGATATTATACTCTCTTCTACTTATATTTATTATTCTCTCTCTCTCTCTCTCTCTCTCTCTCTCTCTCTCTCTCTCTCTCTCTCTCTCTCTCTCATCCCTATGATAAACCCTCCCGCTGGTTTCCATGCTCACTTCCCCTATGGTTTCATTTCCTGCATTAGGCCTATTTTAATTCATTTGTATTTTTATTTACACCATGTTGTGATCTGTTGTCATTTAGATTCTGTTATCCAATCCAGTTGTGTTTTTGGCTGTCATCTTGATTTTGTTGTTCTTTCTTTCTTTCTTTCTTTAATTTGCATCTCCTATTTATGTGTTTTTATGACATTTTTTAATGTCTTAATTAACCTAAACAAAACTATATTTGACAGAAAGTCATACTGGAGTCTCATTCAAAATAAGAGTCTAGAGAGGCATAAAGAAGAAGAGCAAAAAACAACAATTACCCATTACATACGTTAAGAAGCTAATTCCGGAGGTGCTCTATAAAATCAACTGCATTTAGATCACACTGGTGCCATGTGATGATGATTGTAGAAGATGCTGTTATCAGGAGTGATATTCTGACTAGCTGTTCACCGCAAACCATGAATAAGAAAGAAAGAGGCATAAATATTTTATTTCTCCACAGCGAAGTCTCCGTAGCTCATCCTTCTCGTTCTTGTGCGGAACATTCAGACTCTTTTTCTACCAGCTCAAGCAGGGTGGTATTATGGAGAAGATGCATTATGCAACAGGTCTGCAGTCAATAAGGAACGGCGCTCCCTGACTGCCTACTGAAACTAGCAGACACACACACACCCAATGCCTGGTTTTGCACTGAAATTTTTTATTTTTGAGACCATAATCACAGTAAATTGAGACCCAGATCAGAGTAAAGAACACCCTGGTGGGTATTATTGCTATATTAACAAGTGTTAAGCTGAAAAATATAGACTTCCTTTGGCAACCAGGCTCCTTTTAATCAGAGCTGTTGATGCTCATGTACTGCTGCTTTCAGTGTAACAAGAAAATTGACAAGAAAATAGTGCCATGTCAATCATAATAACATCTACTCTGACAAAATGGTTGCAGACAAGTAACACTCATTATGTAAAAACCGTTATGAGACATTTTTAGAACTGTTGCCTTCAAAATGAATGTATAGATTAATAATTGCCATATATTTTTGGAACGAACTCGTTCATATTTATATGCAAATTCCAATCCAATCACTGCCATTTAACACTGGCTGTCTTTTGTGTCTGGAAATGACCAGACATAAAAACTCAGCAAACTATACTGTCAGCTTACTCAGAAATAAGCAGAGATTACACTACATTAATTCCATATTGGCGCTGACAAATGATCTTTGGCAAGCTGGGTTGTAATCCTTACAGATGAATCATGACAGCATGGCGGTGTGACCATTAGCGATGCAGACA
>OMLI01043337.1:10945-25444 GCA_900302605.1 Rondeletia loricata
TTCCCCCTTGCACCTATAGTTTGGAGTTGTTTTTTAATACATATTTGACCAACTAAAATGTTTAGTGGGCAGTTAAAACCACTAGTTTAACCTTCTAGTGTGAGGTAGTCACTGCAGTATATTGGTAAAAGCATGGTATAAACCTTTGATAATCCGTTCAGTAGGAGAATATTAGCGGCTAATAGCCATGTAAATGCTTAAACACACTACTTTCTCTGGTTGGAATACCTGATATTCTTTCTGCACATGTTCGTCCACTTAGACTAAGAGACATCAACAAGTCTAGATCGTTCTTCTCAATATTTATTCTGATTACATGCTTTGGTGCATGCAAACGCACACCTTATCTGGTCAATATATTTAGCGTCCATGTAAACAGTTTATTTGGGATCGTCAATCTGAAGGAATTCAGAATGACAGAATATTCTGCATGTAACTGTAGTTAAGTGTTTCTGTCTTTACCTTGCCCAACACGTGTTTCATCATCAATGGTAGGCTATACATATCCAACACTGTCCAGGTCAGGTATAGATAGTCAGGTATCTATATAGACGTTAGTGGTTGGTAGGAAGTCACTGTAAGATCTGCATAATGCAAAGCAAGTGTGGTGGCAGGCTGTGTGCTTTGCATGGTTTACAGTTGTTGGTTATGGAAGTAGGGAGAAGTGGGTGTGAGGACTTTCACTTCTCTCCTTTGGATAATTACTGCAAAGGAAATTGGACACAAAACCTTTGGATAATCACATATCTGAAGTGAGTTATGGCTCAAGCCTACAGTAGTGAGCTAAATTAAAACAAGTGAATCCAATTACTGACTATCAAAAGCAGCTGCCTGAACGGCATATGTTGGTGAGTGAAACTACGAGGCTAATGTCGACAGTTCTGCCTGTCTGTATAACAGAACGGCCTTTTGAGACTGTTTCATTTATACACGCACACAACTGTTTGAAACTGAACCCTGACCGACGACCCCAAAGACTCGTGGCAACCAACATGCCACAAGTTGTTCTCGGTGGAAATGGTGATACTATACATCTGTAGAGAGAGAACATGTTGTCGATTTCCATTCGTATTTTTTGGTTAACTCTGATGTCAGAACAACACGATAACTTGCCTCTATGGATTTACAGAAAAACAAGGTTAGTGTTTGCTTTCAGTCGTGTACAAACCCTCTTATCCTTGTGTTTATTTATGTACGCGGAATCAATTCATCTGTGATACAGCCAACAGTCATGTACTGGATAAGCTTTTGTTTCAAAACATTTGGATTTAATTATCATGGGGATATGATATCCAAACAATCTGGTTTCTTCCATTAATAACATGATTGCACCATGGCAGTGTGAGCTAAGGCTGCAACATTTTCATATATTTTCACAGATTTGGAAATTGTTTACTTACTATTATGGGCATTGGGCAAAACCCAATTTAGCGTAATGACACAGTTTATGTTCAGGAGTTTGAAAAGATCTCTGTGAGGAAGTGTCCTGGTTCCACACGGTGCCTACAGTATCCCAGCTGAAAAACAAATACTACCTGTGTGACTTTCCAAAATAAAAGCCGTGGCCTTCTCACTTGATTCGGCCTTTTGCGGGTCACATGCGGTCGACATGATGGGAGTTGCCACTCATGAGGAAAAGGAAACCGGCCAGAGAGTTTGCCAGACTGATAACTAAAGTGCCGTACACTGAGGAAACAAAAGGCCACGACAGTGTGTTGCTTTACAGATAAAGCACTACAGACCATGATGTTCTATTTATAAGCATTAGCCATGATGCAAAGTTTGAAGAACAGGCCCATGGCAAGTATTTTTCTTCTCTTTCCAGATTACAGCTTTGAACAGCAGCACTGCAATGTACAGTAGGGAGGGTATGGGCAGTGGCGGTGCTGAGTGCATGTGTGTTTGTTTGGGAGCATGTTTGCTTGTCTGTGATTTCAATAGGACTCCGGTGGCTGAGCCGTTCTCCAGGGGGTTTGTCTTTTTGTTTTAGTGCCCACGAATTCCTCCCAGTTGAAGTAACAATGTTGTTGTGTTTCATGTTTCTCTTCTCAAATCCAGAGGAGGCCTGGGAGACACTTGATTTAGGAAGAACATCTCTCTCTGAGGTAATCCCAGAGAAGTTTTTATACTGGAGATATATTTGGGAGCAGGTCATTGGATGTGTAAGTTTCTACTTTCCTCTCATGTTGTGACCTACAGTAGATAAAAGCATGCAGCAGTCACAGTGTAGAGTTTTACTAGGAGACAGATCATTCAAATGGCAGGAGACAAATCATTGAAACAGAGTGAGTATATTCTCAGTTGTCAGGGCTTAGGTTGAGTGCTGTGCTAGTATTTCATAGGGCTCTCTTCTCACAATTGGTCTTGATAATCAGTATCTATTGGATGACCTGGCAGTAACGGACTACACCGACTTTCTGGGAGTTTGGCCCATTGGTCACCTTGCCCAATATCGGACGAGAAGATTAGCACCAAAATCATCTCAGATTCAGATTCAGAAAACTTTATTATCCATCATACGACAGAAAATTGTCTTTGGCATGGGCTCATAAAACAAAACACAACACAGAATAAAAATGCAAAATATACACACACACACACACACACTAAAATAAAACAAATATACAAAAGTGCAAGTGTTCTATTTTTTATTTAAAACGCCTATTGCAGTGGGATGAAGGTTTTTTTTATAGATATTACTTTTGGCCAGAGGGACTTTGTAGATGGGAGTGGTTGAAAGGACTTGTGGAGGGGTGTGAGGGGGTGTGATGGGTCCTGTGTAATGGATGTGGCCTTCCTTCTGACCGACTTGGTGTGCAGTTCTGATAGTTGTGGCTGGGTGGTGCTGTTTATTTTGGTTGCTTGATTGATGATCCTTTTGAGTTTTGTTCTGCTTTTGACTGTGAGTGAGTTGTACCAGGATGTGATGTTGAATGTGAGAACAGACTCAATAAGGGACCTGTAGACAGATGTTAAAATGTCATTCCTGACATTAAAACTGTTGTCTGCGTGTCACAGTGACAGTTTAAAAGTGGATTTAAAACCATTCACCACCACGTGATGTGGCCTGTCCTTTAAAAAGTCCTTCATCCATAAAATCAGTGTTGTGTTGACCTGTAGACCTTGGAGGCGGTTCAGTAAAGTGTTTATATGTACTGTATTAAAAGCAGATGAAAAGTCAGTGAATAAAATCGTGGTGTGGGAGTGCGAGGAGTCGAGGTGCCTGGCCACTGTGTCCAGGAGGGTTAGACTGGCGTCCTCTACCCGTCTCTCGGAGCGGGTCCAGTCCCTCTCTCACCATGCTGGTGAGCTCCCTGCAGACCACCCTCTCCATGCACTTGCACAGCACAGAGGTAAGTGCCACAGGCCTGAAGTGGTTCATGGCTTTGGCGTGGGGCTTCTTGGGCAGGGGGATGATGGTGGATTCCTTCCATGCCTGGGGGACCCTTGAGCCCGTGAGGCCCAGAGGCTTTCCGGGGGATGACTTTGGAGAGGAGGGATACGACCCTGCTCTCCTCACGACACTCCTCAGTCAGCAACATGAATATAACCATTTATTAGAGTGCTCCCCCTTTTGGGGAAAATAAAACATCAATGATGACAGACGAGAGTGGCGGTGTCATAACCGTTATTGTTTTTTACCGTGATATATAGTAATACCGGTTATTGTCCCATCCCTAGTCCAGTGGCGAGGCCAATAACGGGCCAGGGTGGCACTGGCCCATCCAGACTGAGGTGCGGTCCACCCATTTGGAGCATTGGAGCAGCTTTGGGGCTCATTCATAAAAATTTACGGAGGGTTTAGCGTGACGTTAGGGGCAGATACCAACACGGCTGTGGCGTCACTAGGGGTGGGCTTCCGGGGCTGAATCCCCGGATGTTTTTCATCCAGCCACAGACCTTTTGTCAAACCTGAAAAATACAGCACCAAATATCATTCCATTTAATGGAGCCCTAACGTAAACAAATCACCCCCTTCAACTCGAGCAGTAAGTAACCTAACCGACTAGTAGGCGCAGTAGGTTGCAAACAGACGATTCGATGGCTAGCACAGTAAAGTTCAGTCACAGAGTTCTGAGTGACAGACTGACAGTTCCACTTGTCTGACAAACGTACGCAGACTACGCACTACGCAGTTCTGTAGATGAGTCCAAATATTTCTTGTTCAGTAACGTTAGTGTCAGTGAACTATCTGAAACGATGGATATCCGCAGATTTTTTAAGAAAATATCGAGGCAGCAGGTTGTTGAGGAGGAGATTCAGGAGAATAATGATGAGATTGAGAATGTAACTAACGTTACAGCGGATGTTGAGAGCCAGTCAGCAGCTCAGCTGGAGAGTGCAGAGCAGCTAGCTTCAGGTTTGTGCAGGGCAGCACAGGGTTGATGATGCTGGCTATACATGCAGCTAATTGTGATTAACAAAAATTTGGCTATTAGCGAGCTGAAATCAGATTTAGAAGCCCCAAATGTGCCCCAAAAACATTTGCGGGCCCCAAAAAATGTGTGGGTCCAAAAAAGTTTGCAATTCGCGTGTCAAACTAAACCTCCCATTGGGGCTAAGCCCCTGATGTCTTTGAATCCTAGAAACCCTCTGCATCACGGTAGGGTGTTTTGTCATTCATAAACATGGAAACGTTTTCCCAGTACTCCCACCCCTTTTGATCATTTGCATATTGTGAAAGTGATTAATAAAAGCACACCGCAGTGCAAAAAATAACACCTGCTCTACTCAGACTGTATACTGTAGAAATTAATGTTAACTAATGAAAATAAATGTAAATTATTTAAAAATCAATAGATAAAGGGTTAGTAATTATCATTGGAAACACGTGAACATTTTTTATAAATATGACTCACACACTGGCTTTTCAATTATTAATTACCGCTCTGATTGTGGTTATAAAAGCCAGTTTCCATCTGATATGATTGGGTTTATCAGGGCAACATTGCAACTGCAGCAGTAGGAGAGCATGAAGACGAGGAAGAGGTTTTCTCTGCTGTTCTGACACGTCTATATGGTCCATTGCACTGACACACAGGTGTGGAGGTGTTAAATATGTCACGGTATTCACAGCTGTGGTAAATTCATGAATTAGGTAAAATTACCGGGTCGCAGATTTTGCGCGTCCCTATTCTGTTTTATGAATGAGCCCCTTTGTGTTTAATTTTACTTTTTTTTAATGAATAAAACTAAGTGCTGTTGCATGGCTAATAAGAAATGTGCTTTGTGGTTTAAAATGTTTTTGCTGTCATGTGTTATCGATAACTAATCCGAATGTGGTTACAGATATCTTTTGAAATGGCTGGTTACAAGGAACCATGCAAACATGATGGAATATATATGGAGGATGCTGAACTGACAGTCTTTATTCAGCAGCTGCGTCGGAAAGTTAAGGGAGGGCAGGAAGTCCCACCGCTGATGGAAGTCATGGACATGTTCGCCCGACACATTCCCAACATTACACTGTTACAAGTCATCATCACCCTGCCCATAACCTCCTGTAGGTTGAACATTTGTTTTCCACCACTGGTAGAAGTAGGCTAAAACAAGTATACGGTCATCCATGGGCACTGCCAGTCTAAAGCACTTGACTCAGTCTTTGGACTATGATGAAAGCAGGGCCAAGCTAGGCGTTTAGGCCTTGTTCTCTGAAACGCTGGAAACAGGTAAGCTCAAACAATCATCTATTTTTTACTCTATATAGCCTACATATGCCTGGGTGTAGATTTATAGGTTACTAACCTAAATGTCATACTAGGTCAGGTCCACCCTCTTTAGTCAGGGTCCAACCTGTGGTTCAACCAAACGGACTACTTCTGGCCATACCTGTCAACATTGGGATTTTAAAATAAGGGACATTTTCCGGCGACCCGCCCCGGGCCGTCCCACCACCCGCTTTTTCCTCTGTGTGCTAGGGGTGGGCGATATGAGCTAAAATTCATATCACGATATTTTCCACTGTCCGGACGATATTGATATATCACGATATATGAGGAAAAAATAACGCCCACTTTTACAGACCGGAAGGCGGCGCAGGTTTTTTTTAAACCGAGTGGTTCATCTTCTGAAACGGAGACGATCTCCGAGCACTGCGCCTTGTTTACAGGGCGGTGCAGGTTTTTTTAAACCGAGTGGGTCATCTTCTGAAACGGAGACGATCTCTGAGCACGGCGCCGGGGGCACCACGGCCGTTTTCTTTATAAGAAAGGTTAAAAATACGGGACATTTACGGGAAAATATTTAAACGGGAGGACAGCGGGACAGAAAGGTAAGATACGGGAGAATCCCTGGAAAAACAGGAGGGTTGACAGGTGCGGTCCATTGCACTGACACACAGGCGTGGGCACGGTGTTATGTAAAGCTTAATGAACATGTTGGTTTTGATTGGCTGTCACCCGGGCTACAGCTGCGGATAACAGGCTCCGTCACGGTGGCTCCGTCACGGTATTCACAGCTGTGGTACATTTATGAATTAGGTAAAAGTACCTGGTCGCAGATTCTGCGCGCCGCTATTCTGTTACCGCGGAGTTTTATGAATGAGCCCCAAAGTCTCGAGGGAATCTGCCAATGAAAGTGCGTTGTTTTTGTTTATTAGGTCTATTTTACCAACCCCCCAAACAAGCCTGGAGGTTTAGACGCCCGTCATTAAAATGAGCTAACCATCCAGCCTTATTAGAGCTACTGCAGGCTCATTTCCTCACTTTCAGAATAATGCTAATCACCTACAATTACTTAACATACTGTATGCTAAAGTGACAGAGCTATCTGTCGGACTCCGAGATGATTTTGGTGCCAGTCCTCTCATCACATATTGGGTAAGCTGACCACTGGGCCAACCTGCCAAAAAGTCGGTGTAGTCCTTCATTGTAGGCTACACAGTTCCCAAAGTTAAGTCATGAAGAATCCTCAAAAGACATTTCAGCGAGGTTTGTAGAGTAAAAGATTCTGAGTGAACTTTCAGTGTGGATATTTGAATGGTCCCCTACACTGAGAGCTTTGTTTTCTTGTGATAATGTACTGATGCCGTGTCTAAGTCCTACACCGTGTCCTCTTATCTCTCTCTCTGATAATGCCCACTCTTTGGTTTCCTTCAAGACACACTCAGATTCACTTAACACTCACATGTGTTGATGTTTTCCTCCCCTTTTCTTCTCTGTCCTACCATTAGACTGGCAGTGAGTGGCTGGCAGTAGGCTTTATATTAAAGTATAGATAAGCATAGCCTGTCTGCTGTTTTAGTATGATTAGGGGCATGCAAAAAACATGATATTGATATAAGTATAGTTAGTTAAAGTATAGTGTTGTCTACACTCTGAGGATCATGATACTTTTTGTGTGCAAAATTATTACACTTCATGGCAAATTTGACTCATTTTAAGTAAAGAAGTGTATGTAAATTCGAGATGTTTCAAAGTATTCTGACAGAAAAACGTCATGAAGATATTTGTTTTATGTTTCCCATGGTACAATCCCATGATAAAGTGCCAAAGATCATTTAGAATTGCAATTATTGCTAAAGTAAAAAATATAAATAGGCTCCAAAGAAAATCTGTCAACTATTGGGGAGATGTTGCTATTCTCCACTGGAGCAGTGATGTAGTTTTAAAATAAAAGGTGGGTGGGCTCAAGATGCAAACAACTATTTAACTCTACAGAATACTAGACTGTATGCTGTTGATTTATATCTTAAAGGTTTATATTAATTCCAGGGTGTGAATCTCCATGTAATAAGTGAAAAGGTGGGTAAGCTGAGTTTGGGTGAGTTTCACTCTGCTTCATCTGTGACTGAGTTCATCCAGTTGAACGCCAAACAGACTGGCTGCATGTTAGTTGTTGCTTTTCATATGCATTAGTATGTGTACATATTTTTCCACATGTTTCCAATTAGGATTCCAGTAAACTGAATTGGCAAACATGTTTGAGATCATTTGGGATGCTGAAATGCAGCCTATGGGTTTCTTATGATGTCTAATTACATTGTAAGAACCGAGTAATTGCAATAATAAGTAATGTATTTAGATTATCTAGAAGTCGGTCCAAATGTAAAACATCTGTTTTGATCCCGCGGCTCTGTTCTCGTGGCTTTACATGGTATTGTGTGAGCTTTCTGTCAACTTCGTTCATATCTCTTATGTAAATTTCAGGCTGTACGACCGTACGCATGAACTATTAACCACATCTCGCTTCTACCTTCAATACATATTGTAAATTCAAAGTGAAGTGAATTGTATTGTCACATGTAAAGCAGGGAGTGCTTTTGGCATGTTGGCAGGATGGAGTCACACAGTAGCCTTATTGTACTGTATAATGGCCGCGAGGCTATTAGAAGAGATGAGGCCTTTAGATCCCAAATGCTGTGAGAAAGCACATTTTGAATTGGTCCGGTAAACGCAATCAAACAATCTTTATCGCTCCTCTTACTGAGCAAGAGTCAGCGATATAGTGAATTGCGGTGTACAGTAAAATCCTTCTTATGAACACATGGAGCATACAGGCGAGAGAATGCCACCTCTCCAGTCAAGTAAAAACATCAGAGGAGAACGGAGCGTATCCCTGGAGCCACTAAAGCAAGGAAACTAGGAGACTACAGTCTGACTGACGTTTAGGGATTCAACCCCTGGAAAGTGAGCGTAAGAAGCAATGGCATCAAACCAGACTATGAGAGGACGAGATTATCGATTATTGATTATGAAAGGTTTATTTCAGCTAATAATATACACTAAATGTTTTTTGTTTCTAATCAATGCGTGTAATCAGTGCTTTTTATGTCGAAATTATTCCGAGGATCAGTGGTAGCAGTCTGGTGCCTAATATGGGCATTGACTTTAAATTGAGAAGGTTCGATTTTGATGTAGCGAATAAAAAAAGAAATTGGAATGAAGCATCAAAAGGCCCTGAGGTGAAGGTATAGACAAATATGGCAAGTTCAGCAACACTTTTGCAAACTTTAATGAGTTTATTCTGCTGCGGTGCACAAAATGGTTTAAGTTGTCATTATGAATTCTTGCAGCTGAATCTGTTTTAATACTTTGGTGGGTTTGTGACATGGCTTAAAAGGATTGAGTTCATGAGATGTAATCCACGTTCGAATGGAGATGCTATCTAGTCTTTTTAACCTTGCGTTGCATGTTCAGCGTTCCCTGACCTTCACATTCATACCTGTGCAAAGTATTCGCTCCTGTACTGGGTTTGCTTAGACTTCAAAGGCTCGGACGTGGAATATTTTCCCTTGAATACGCACAGTAGATGACAGAATCCAGTTCAGTGTTGGAAACGGATTGGGTGAGCCTGCTGAGTTTATATGAAGAGATCAGTACAGTAAACTACAATTATAATCAATCAGCTTGACAAAGCACAGACACTGTTTGATAAGGTCTTTGGAGTGAGACTTGTACGTTTTTTGGGTAAATCAAACTTTATTATCAAGATCTAGCCACTGATCATCACTACTCCCCCCAAAAAAGCCAGAAAGGGAGCGTTCCCATAAAATCTGACACATTGAAGCCCATGCAGCTGGCGAACTGGGACATGCATATGATTTTTGATGATGAATCCATCAACATTTCATGAAATTATCTAAACTATTTGGAATATTTTTGTGATGTAACTCTACAAAATCAAATGTCGCTAGGCTACACTATACCCTTTAAACGGACCGGATTTCTTCCTCATCCTGCCTCGCCTTTTTGAAAATGCAAAGGCTGCTGAAGTGGCCTCACACAAGTTCACTCGTTTTCTGAGAAAAAAAAAAGAAGTAATGCGAGCACCAAGATGCTATTAAGTTGTGAAATGTTTACACTGCCTTCTTAGGTATAATCTCTTAGAATGGATTTATCTTTTTAATCTAACAATATTTCCGTCTTTAAAACGTGTCTGTTATCCCTGGCAATGACTTTGAATTAAACAGACAGTGGGGCCGGTTTAACAGTGACTAAAAGCATATTTGGCATAATGATTAAATGGCTTTGTCTTAGCTTTTTTTCTTAACATAAGAGTAGATCAATGTGATGATATTGGCTTTCCACTCTAATGCACTTGTACTTGTGATTGTAAGTGTATAAAATTCACCGCCATAGGAATGTGCCCGACCATCTGGCCACAGTTAAATGGACTGCGTTGCAAACTATCAGATGCAATGCAAATACATAGAAGCATGTTGTAAAAGTAGCACTGCACAATGTTTATGGTGTGGTTGTTAATGTGATAGCGCGTTTACCTAATATTAGACATTCATCTCATGTAAGGACAAAACATTAATCTGACACGTCTGCTGCAGTGACCAGCTATGTATTATTTTCTATAACTTTATTTAGTTTCTGACTTGGCAGCCCATTGCTTATTGGACCTCGGGCGTTGTAACGCAACCTTCTCCTGAAGAATGTAATGATCTCACACATCAAGCAGATGTTCTCAGTCAATATTTGTTGATGTGAAAGACCATTAGTTTACTAATTACATTTGCATAAACATTTCACGATTTCACATTTACAATGCGTGTTTTCTAAATTGGTTTTCATACAGTTTGCATACAGTGGCCCTGAAGTGCTTACACATGTGTGGTGTAAATACTGTTGGGCGTAAGTAACCATGTATATACACATGTATACAGGCAGGTACACATACACGTGTACAGGCACATACTGCACACTTACCCACACACACACACACACACACACAATATCAGCATCATCCCACCCTAAACAGCTTGCATTCCCCACCAATGACTTACTCTGAGTAAACAAACATTTATCTGCTCCTTTGGCAAAGTAAGAGTGTGGCGGTGCTGTTTGTTTGGTGGACACCCCGCCCTGATGTAAACACGCTATTGAACTGTGTGTATGGAAAGGTATGGTTTGGACATGTTAAGAGGATAGAGGATATCTTCTCCTCATAGCTGAGCTTACCAACAGTTTATAGCTAACAGATACCTGTGGCTTGGCAGGGAGATCCAGATAATTAACTAATTTGTTAGATCGACAGGTTGAGCGTGTTTCCAAAAGAGGGCTTTCTGGTGATGTAACGCACCCTCTATTGGAGGTACTCAGCTTTTGGGTAACAGTACTGTGAACACTACAGCTGATTGTGTACAGCTGAATGTACAACTTGGCCGTCTCAACAGAACTGAATAGACATGGTTAATTTATGTGCTGTTTTTGACTGGGAACTGATCATTTCACCACTGATGCATCTGATATGGGGTTTAGATCATGTTAGCTTGTTAGCTAGCTAACCATATTATGTGGTCAGCTAACCATCACTGTCCTGTTGTAAACACATCTGATTTGCACAATAGCTAACCTCCCATGGCTAGTAGCTAGCGTTAGTAGTGGCTAGTAGTCGTAAGTAGACTTGGACTAAAGACAAGATACATTTGGAAAGAACTCCCTTATCAGACTATTCACTTTTACTTATAACACACTGAATTGAGCTACACCCACACCACAACAATATTTTTCAGGTATCTCTCTTTTTTTTTAGCCTGGTCATTATATATTTAGGCATTATTTGTGCACAGGCAATTCTCCAATGGACCTCCATGATGGTGCCAGACACGGCTGCAGGTATATTTGTGACAGAGACAGTATTATATATAGAGAGACAGTGCACTCTATTAGTTTTGAATGGGAAAATCCATAATGCTAGAGATGGCGGCTCCGACAACTTAAGACGTGTCATCACCTTTGTGTGCATATCATAAAGAAAATCCGCCAATCATACTTTCAGGTTCACACAGCTGCAGAACAATGGGATTTACAACACCTGATGCAAGTGGGGGGCAACAGCGCCCATACAACTTTGACAATCATTTGAAATAAGAATTATGTAATGTAAATTATTGTATGTATGTCAGAACTTTAGGGGCGTTACGAAGATGGCGCCCGAGTGAACCGACTTTCCTTAAAGGGACTTTGATTTGTGATGCAACTGAAGTTTCTACCTTTATTCCAGTGCTGTACGCATTCAAGTGTGGTTGACTTTTGTGTGTCTCCTGGGAGTCTGCCGAGTCTCCCTTGTTTCACTTGTTTATACTGTTCATTTTTTATATATAAGGCTTTAGCATTCATCATCTTACACATACCATTACAGATGTTTGCAAGGAGTGGGTCATGTGAGATGTCATGCTCTTTTCTCATAACTGCTTTGTATTATTTTGATCTTAATATGACAAGAGTTCAGGGACAGAGCAGGGAGGGGTGTTGTAGAGAGTCTGTAGAAAATTAATTTGATCATTTCCAGGTCTTGAAAAGTTGGAAAAGTATGAAAAGGCTGTTGTTCCGTCCTCATACACACATAACTACATATTTTATGTAGTTTTAGGTCCCTTGTCTTTTCACAATTATGATATTTGTTGTTGTAAGGATTAATGTTCAGCTATAGAGTGATGTGGCCTAGTTGACAGAAATCCAGTCATGAAAATCCACTACATTTTCATAATAAATTTCCATTCTGCTACTCTCTATCGCCGATTGATACAACATAATAGTGATTGAACCTATACCCAGGTCATGAAAGCTTTTACATTTGCTGTTCTAAACACCCGGGGGCTCATTCATAAAACTCCGCGGTAACAGAATAGCGGCGCGCAAAGTCTGCGACCCGGTAATTTTACCTAATTCATAAATTTGCCACAGCTGTGAATACCGTGACGGAGCCACGTTACCGCTGCAATGGACCGTATAGACGTGTCAGAACAGCAGAGAAAACCTCTTCCTCATCTTCATGCTCTCCTACTGCTGCAGTTGCAGTCATATCAGATGGAAACTGGCTTTTATAACCGCAATCAGAGCGGTAATTAATAATTGCAAAGCCAGTATGTGAGTCATATTTATTAAACATTTTCCCATGTTTCCAATGATAATTGATGCCCTGGGACACAATGTAACTTTATCTATTGATTTGTTAATAATTTACAGTATTTTCATTAGCTAACATTCATTTCTACAGTATACCGTCTGACTAGTTCAGGTGGTATTTTTTATGAATACCGACTGGCTTTTATGAATCACTTTCACAATATGCAAATGATCAAAAGGGGTGGGAGTACGGGGAAAACGTTAAGGCTAATAATGACCCGGTATTTCACGTTTATGAATGACAAAACACAGTGACGGTATCTGCCCCTAACGTCACGCTAAACCTGCCGGTAAGTTTTATGAATAAGCCCCCAGGTGTCTGGTAGGTCTTTGGCGTACAGGATGTGATGCGTGTTACATTTCCGGCAGCAGCAACAGCGGTTGGTTTGGAATGAATAGAAGAAGAACTGGGTAGTTAGCATGAGCAGTGATAGCCACCATGGCTGAACAGACAAAGAAAAGAGCGACACCTACAGAAACTCAAACTTCATCGACAGAAAATCCAAGGAAGAAGACGTCACAGTACTGGACACACTGTTTGATTGACAAGTGATCTCTGGGAAGTGCAGTGCAGAAACACCACAGCAATGAGTGCTGCCGCTTGGCACCAAAGATGTTGCCAAAATTAAAAAACAAACAAGGAACTCAAGGATTACCACTTTAACATTTGGAAAAAGTATAACTGTCTGGTCTCACCCATGTCAACCCATCTGCTCAGGAGAAAGGTGCAGTGGTCACACACAGTATAATTGGCACTGCCTGTCAAATCAGATTGAATAGTATACTTACAAAGCAAAACCTATTGCAGTCTCATATTTTATGAGTGAGACTCTTGCAAAACTATGTGAAATCCCTCCTATATTCCCATGCTATTTAATGGTGAGTTCTCCTTTGAGACGAATAGCCCATAAACAAATCATTTCATAGCCTCAAAGAAAATCTCAGAAATGACCGAGAGCGACCGTAACACTCATCCTCATCCAGTCTGTCCAGACAGGGGATTGAATTAGTGTCCTGGCAAAACATGATAAATGCTTTGGAACAAAGATCGATTAAATTCTTCGCCATATCAAATACCTCCTTAGTGTCTTTCACCCTGTGAGACATCTCACCCTTGGCAGAGGCCTTGGGAGGCCGGACTCGCCCTCTGTATGCTCGCCACTCGGATTAATGGCTGTTTTGGCAACATATGAGCTCATGGGTAATTGGCCGAGGTGATGTTTCCTGTTGAATGCTACCTGGTTCTTTTGTGGCCGTCGTGGCTGGTCGCTTCCACTGCCACTAAGACTGGTAATTGAGCGGCGCTTTTGTGACACTGGTTGTGAACCGTGGTCAGGAAGTTATACGCTTCCTCAATACCCAGAAATCAGTTAATGTGATGCCAGTAAGCTGCACACGGCATACTCATGTTCACCAACCCGGCCGGTCTGTGATGCTTTATAGTACCAAAGGCTACCAAAGGGACGAGAGAGACACAAGATCTAACGTTGGTGAGTCCAGCTTTCTCCGGACGGAGCGCTGCTCACTGCTGTTTAGGAGACAGTTTGGATTTCGCTCAAGTCACTTCCTGTGGGTGGAGAAGTGACCATACCTGACACCATACAAATGTATTGGGCAAATCTCAATTGGGGGGGGGGGGGGT
>OMLI01043384.1:0-10180 GCA_900302605.1 Rondeletia loricata
TCTCTACCCAACCCACCCGCTCTACTTTAAATAGATTAAACTATTGAATATAAAATATTATCTTGCGAACCGCTCTATCCATACTAAAGAGAACGACACATATCGGGGCTATAACACACAGCCAATATGTTCTAGTGTTGAAATGTTGTGGCAGTGTAAAAAACTACATTTAAAAAAGCTTCTCATTGCTTTGCTCACCCAGACTATTCGTGGAGGAATCCATAGTCCGATGTTTAGAAGTTGCGTAAAGTTTCTCTAGAGGTAAAGTTTTGGTTGAGGTGTTTTCCTGCTGAGGCGTGTCAGAAGTCACTTCAACTTGCGTCAAGCTGCCACGGTTAGCAACAAGAAGACCGGAAGTAAAGCGATTTCCCCTGCTGCAATAAAAGCTTGACACTGGTCCCGGAAAGGCACCGAGCAGAGTTCCCTGTGTATTATGGTATAGTACTAGTGCAGTGCCCGTTCGGACCGGGGAGGTTTTATTATTTCTCATGTCATTCCAAGCATGTGAAAACTTAGTGTATGCATTAGAGTAGGGTGTGCACAAAAATACGGGACAAATCGCGTCCCGTATTGATTCAGTAAGGGACAGTGCATTTTATTTTTCAATACAGGACGATCCCGTATTATACGGGACAGGTGGCAACGCTAGTTCAGTGATAGTAGGCTCCATGCTAACACTTTAGCATACACTATGTTGAGTGATAGTAGGCCACTAGCATTATCCAAAGTAAGAAGACTGACCTTTTTGTAGTAAAAGTTGCTAGTGGTTTTTATTATTACATGGCCTGTAGATTCATTTTTATGAAAATAAAATAACTCAATATAGTTGATGTAGCCAGGTTTATTTCTGGAACTATTTCAGGTGAGCAACCACGTATTCATCTGCTGTGCAGTGATTTATAGCTGTACACAGTCTCCCATCACCCACCACATTCACTTCCTATAGAAACAGGGTAGTCCCTGCTAGTTTAAAACAGTATGTTATTTGTGTCATATTTTGTGTAAATTTTACCAGTCTACACAAAACTGCCAGACTTAGCCACATATCATTTAAGAAAATAAATAAATCATCCTCCTAGTGAGAAGGTGGAAGCCCTGACTGGCTCACAGACCTCAGCCTGACTGATTGGCCCAGAGCCACAGTGGCATATAGTTTCCTCCCCTCCAGCCCTTTCCCCCAGTGGCAGAGTGAAACCCATGCTAATCAAACCCAGTGTCGCCTCAGAGATGCAGGCAAAGGACAGTGTAATTGAAGGTTTTGGTCCCGCTGAGAGCGACAGGGCAGCACATCCTTCAGATCCTCGCAGTGAGAGAGCTTCAAGCTGCTTCCTCCTGTTTTGTGTCCTCCCCGTCTGGCATGGGGTTGCTGAACACATGCGAATGCATATGCTACAGTTCTGGATGAGTGTCGGCTGCTGCTGCGCCCAGGCCCTGACACCTCAGACTAGCCTCGCATCACTATCAGTATCAGTACATACACATGACTAGAATGCTTCTTTTTTTTTTTACTCCATCATTTAAACGCAAGTGCTAGGCAAGTCATGTGGTCCACTGCCGATATGATGGAGGTTCAGCTACATAAAAACAGTCTGTAAAACATGCAATGAAATGTTTTATTTATTCATTTAATTGTTTAATAATGTTTCCCTACTATTGAATAGGTGCATTAAAGAGCTGCTAACTCTAAAATAATGTAATTAGTCTGGTTTTCAATGGAGAGTTTTAGTGTCCCATGATGGTCTAAATGCTGTTTCAGAGGCTTTTCCACTCTGACAACAATACAGTTCTAGTCAGATTTAAAGATATTGAATATCAGCACAAATTATTGTCTATTGGCAGGTTCAATACAAATATATCAGTATATCTGCCTTCAAAAATCCATATCGGTCAAACCCTAGTGGGCGCCCATAGATTTTGTGATATTGTGTTGTGATGTCTTTTTTTTGTTCATTTTGTAATGTTAACGTGTCACTGTCATTGCAGATATCCTCATATCCCACTGAAGGATAGAGTGAAGGTAGCTCAAAACTGGTATAATGGTGTCTGCAAAATAGCTGCTCCTCTCAAATGGAAGATTAAGTAAGTGTGTGACCTGCCTGCATACTGTTGTTCATCAGAAACTAAAGGCGTTGACCTTTTTTACTCCATAGCACTCAGCAAACATCTAGACCTGCTGTGCAACACATAGGATAATAGAGATTTAACCAAGAACACATTCTTATTTATAGGCTACTGGTTCGGTGAAGTCAAATGCGTTACACAGTAGGGTTTGTACTGTAGTTGTTTAGGCAGGGCAGAGTGCCTCTGCTTTGACTAAGTGTAAATGATGGATAATTGAATACCTTTATTCATGCATTTTATATATTTGATAAGATTACATTTGATCCCCATGGGGAAATTTGGTTGTTGCAGCAGCAAAAAGTAATAGGATACAGCAAGAAAATATAGAATATAGATAAGAATAGAGCAAACGAGTGGTATAAAACATAGCACAATCAACAGTTCCAACAGTTCAAGAACATATTAAGTGGAAATGTGTTAATGAAAGTATGAAAAATAAACATTACGAGGGTGTGCAACACAACAGCTGTAGAACATACTGAGACAAAAAAGAAAGAAAAATATGTATAATAAAATATATACAAATGAAACATAATACAGGAATATGAAGAAAACGAATATGAGAATTTGCAGCTTGATGTGCAAAATATGTGTGCCAACAGGTCTACAGTGATATCTAATGGCTATGATTTTTTTGTTTGTTTTTAGTTTTTTAGCTGCGACCAGCAGCCAGTATAAGTCACTCTGTCGGTAGGTCAGTCGTTTGGTCAGTCCCAAAAAGTTCAAAAAACTTTACTGCGCATGTGTCATTGTGGGACACTGCTATAAAGACTGTGTGAGCCTGATTGCTGCATCACTTTGAGTTTAGCTCGGTTGGTAAAGCATCGACACCAGAGATCATGGGTTGGCCAATGTCCACCAGACGCATTTTTGTTCCGGCATCGAGACGTGCGTGTGTCGGCGCGACAGGCAGCCATGTTATCAGTGTTGCTGTGTCCATCGGGCGCGGTGCGAGAGCCATGCGGCATTTTCTGCCGTTCCATTCTTGTCTATTTTTGCCGGAGCCACTTGCATCTGTGAAGTGTGGAAATACACTTTTTTCACTTGTGGGTGTATCTACGGTATACACAATAAAGAAATAGACAATCAATACATTATATGATCTCTTTATTTATTAAGCCAAAATTTCAGTTTCCCGATTGACCAATGAATGAATGATGATACCCACTCACTATAAACTCATTATAGAGTACCATAGACTCCCTAAGTCCCTATAGTAATACGATAGAAATATTATAGTGATGTTTCGCTCTGTCATTTTAGCCTTTTTTCTCTGGATTCGATTGCTCTGTAGTACAGTTGCACAATTAATAGAAAATAATTGAAAAATCGCGATTTTAGTTTTCTCAATTATGTAATCGTGAAACTTGGCAATTATTTGATACATCTTATTTAGTAATCTGCTGCACCCTGCTCTCGACTCCTCACTGCTACACAAGTAGAACTGTACATAGCCATTTAGTTTTTATATTTTATATAGTGTAGCCTAATATCTGCATACTGTGCACTTTATCTGCATACTGCACACTTTGTTAGAATTGTATATAGTCATCTTGTTGTTATTATCTTGTTTATTTAATTCTATTTTATTTTAGTGTTTAGTTTATATTATATTGGATGCTGCTACGGTCGAGGAACCACAACAAAGTAAATTTCACTCTTTTTTGCTGTAAAAGGTATTGAATTATGTGACAATAAAGGAATCTGAATCTGAATCTGAACTGGAATGTTGTACAACCCATCTCCATATCCATCAGGCTCACGGAGGCACCACCAAATCACAATCACAATACATACCATTTGGCCAAAGATATATCACCAATAAGCCCAATGAGAAATGAGGGCTTTAAGAAAAATATGAAAACATATTTTTTCACCAAAAATCATCAGTCAATAATCGTGATTACAATATTAAGCAAAATAATCTGGATTATCATATTAGCCATAATCGTGCAGCCCTACTCTGTAGCCTAGTCTGTTATCTGTCTTGTCAGCTCTGTGCTTATAAATGAATATATAGCCTAAAGCAGTGGTCTTCAGCCCTGGTCCTGTGGAACCAGAGCCCTGCTGGTTTTCATTCTAACCATCTAATCGGACTGATTTACTCCTGGGACGCCAGGTGAATGCAATGAACTACCTGGTAGGATAGAAAACCAGCAGTACTCTGGGTCCTGAGGACCAGGGTTGAAGACCACTGGCCTGAAGTAACCGTTTTATTGTGCCAGGAGTTCAGTTTCCTGATTGAAGCCACAGACTGAAACAAAAAAACGGTGACGTGGCCACCACGCCTGCTCAAAATGCCAAGCTGGTCGCAGCTTATCATGAATTATGTGCTTGTTTCTTGGACACAGCACTCTTTTTTTTAATAGAGAATAAACTTTTGTTGTTTTATTTCCCGCTATTTTATATTGATCACATCCCTGAGTCATGATTTCCACTTTTTAATCACATATCCTCCCTTCAGATTGCTGCCATGGTTGCAGCTGGATGGGGATGTGCTGTTTCTGTCTCAGGCTGCAGACATCGGCGCGTACCGTCTGCGGCAAGACAGGGGGAGGTTCCAGCGCAACCCGTTTGCCATCTACTCGGGCCACAAGGGTGACGTCTGTCGCTTCGCTCTGACAGACTCTCACCTTATCAGTGGTGGAAGGTAGCCGATAATCAATTTGTTCACCTTGTGACTTGACCTAATGTGGGATAGAATAAAATGTAAAACATGCATGATAAAGCATTATATATCACCCAGAGAAGCACAAGAAGGTGCTAAAGTAATTATCTGCATCTTGTTCATATAAATACATGTCGTTTTGTTGCTCTCTATCGCCAATTGATACCATACAATAGTAATTCAACCTATAGCCAGTTTGTGAAAGCTTTTACATTTGCTGTTCTTAACACCTATACCTCTTTACTGGGTAAAATCCTCTAGTGCACAGGAAGTGATGCATTTTATGTTTTCTGTTTGTTTGGAATACATAGAAGAAGAACTGGGTAGATAGCATGAGCAGCGATAGTTACCATGGCTGCACAGACAAAGAAAAGAGCGACACCTACAGAAAATCCAAGAGAAAAGAAACAGTTCAACCGTTCAGAGCAAGGCAAGCGTGATAAAGATGAAAACGACCGTCTCCGAGCCAAAACTAGAGTGAACATCGGCGTTGCCTTTCAAAGATGAAAAACACTCCCAAGAGGACAAGGGACGATGAGGAGCGATGCAGATGTGGCTCTTTTTCTTTAGGACTGGTAGGTTTTGCTATCGTTTAGTAGCCGCAGTCTGCATTGATCTTTATTAGCACTCCATCCAGAAAAAGCTGGAGTCACCAACAATGGTTAAACTTGCTGTGAAAATATTTGTTTCACCATCTCCATCCCTACCAGCCACAAAGATAAGGACATTTACTTCATAGGGGTGTGCAGTTAACTGCCGTCATGTTATTTGATGTCTTGGGGTGGCTGTAGCTCAGTAGGTAGAGCAGTCGGAGGAGGATTGGCGGTACGATTCCCGCTCCTGCTGAGTTCACATGCCGATGTGTCCTTGGGCAAGACACATTACCCCTTACCCACCTTGCCTCGTGTGAATGCATGAATGATCTTGGTGGTGGTCGGAGGGGCCGTTGGCGCACATTAGCAGCCACGCTTCCGTCAGTCTGCCCCAGGGCAGCTGTGGCTACTAACGTAGCTTACCACCACCGGTGTGAATGTGTATGAAAGAGTAATGGTTTCTGTAAAGCGCTTTGGGTATCACATTGTGATGAAAAGGCGCTATATAAATCCTAGCCATTATTATTATTGGTAACGAAGTTACCTCTAGCTCTCGCTTCGGGCCACCAAAGTGCAAAGTTGCAGAGTGCAGCTTTAATTACAATACTTATTTCCATTGTGTTCCTCAATGGAAACGCATGTACACTAGAATAACATGTCAAAAGCTTTATTCGAGATGTTAGACATGAAGGTGTGAAGGCCTAACAGACCCTTTTTTCCATCCTTAAAGAAGATGGGTGAGTAGTACATTATGTTAGGACATTGTTCAGCTCAGTATTATTGGGACAATACAACACACACAACACATCAGCATGATTACAGAACTGGTAGTGCTATCTATATGACTAACCCTAACACATCAGTTCAGTATTGGTTCTGCACACAAATTCCTCAGCCACTGATACTCTAAATACAATTGAACTTTTTCCTTTTTTGAAGTCTCACTGCATATCTGCTTATGCTCAGAATTGAATGTTAAAAGGACACTACTACATTTTGAAAGTTACATTTCCTCATTAGGCATTTGTCACATTCTCGGTTAAAAAGGTTTCTGTATTGGCACTGTGAAATGAAAATAGTTTTAGAGCATTGTTAGCATTGTTAGTTGAAACCATTGGGAACCGTTAACTGCAAGTTAGCTCATGGCTAGCAGTACCCAATGGTTGCAATGACAAAATGCCAACAATCCTAACAAGCCATTTTCTGGGGTCACTAATTAATCAAGAACAATCAAGGTGCATGAACTACAACAAGCTAGAAAGGAAGAACAAATTCAGCTACTCTTATAGGACGATGGATGTTCTAAAAAAATGTTCTATACCAATACAAATAAAATATATTGTATATTGTTACCCAGTGCCTGGTGAAGAAAAATACTTTATCAAAATTAAAAATGTCAAGGGTTAGGGTTAGACCAGTATGGGTTTTTGAAGGCTGTTACCAATATTTTTGGATTGAAGCTGCCCATAACTTATACCTTGTGCCGAAAAATGCGACAATTGCAAGCATTCAGTTCTTAGCCCACAATTTTATTCTTGTCAGGATGGAAAAGCCTCTGAAACAGCATTTAGACCATTATGGGACACTAAAACTAAAACAAATATGATATTAACAATAAAACATTCATGCATACTTCTGTGAAATCCAGTCAAAATGTTGCATTAGTATTAATTCAGGTTAAGGGCTTCCCATAGACAACCAGTGTAGTATAGATCAATTATACAATAAATATGTAAAAACTGCAGGGGTACCAATTATGATAATTTATGATCACTTCAGATGGGTGCATTCCATACCTCTTGTGTTTAAGTAACTGTATTTGCTATCTGCGGCCAAAGATGGGTTATTCCTGTAAAACTTCATTATTATTTAGTCTCCATCTTTGGTGCTCAGCGCTCATTGCTGTGGTGTTTCTGCTCTGCACTTCCCAGAGATCACCTGTCAATCAAACAGTGTGTTCAGTACTGTGACTCTTTCTCCTTGGATTCTCTGTTGATGAAGTTTGAGTTTCTGTAGGTGTCGCTCTTTTCTTTGTCTGTTCAGCCATGGTGGCTATCACTGCTCATGCTAACTACACAGTTCTTCTTCTATTTATTCCAAACAAACTTTTGCTGCTACAGGAAACATGTAAAACACATCACTACCTGTGCACCAGAGGATTTCCCCCAGGCAAATCTTTCATGAACTGGCTATAGGTTCAGTCACTATTGTGTTATAGCAATCGTCCATAGATAGTAGCAAACTAGACATTTATTTGCATGAAAGGGAGTCAGGGAGGAACCTCCCAACATATTGAGGGTGAACGATATGATATCTGATTTTCAGTAAAAGGCTACTTTTGTCCTGATATATTAGCTAATCGATATATCAGACTAACCCTAATAGTAATTCCCCCTGTTTCTATGTCAGCGATGGCAAGATCCTGGTCCACAGCAGGAGGAGTGATGTCTCAATCGAGTTATCGGGTCACAACCAGGAAGTCAACTGCCTGGACTCCAGAAATGGACTCATCGTCAGCGGATCCAGAGACCGAACAACCCGGGTCAGATATGTTACTGTACTAATGTCGCTAATGTTCACTACAATGCCAACAGCCAGCACATCACTTCTACAGTTCTAGTTGATGCAAAGTGTTGTGATGTTTACAAACCAATAGCCCATATTCTGTCCCATGAATAAGATTGCAGAGTAGAACCCTCATTGCAGTGTGATATCGGTATCAGTAGTGCAAACTCCTCAAACTGTTCAGAATGAGAAAACTTAGTTGATTTCCAGTTTAGCACAAGCTTCATGGGTCTTTAAGCAATATGTGCCATCCAAATACAATCAGTGCAAATAAATTACTGTCACTATTAGCCTGTGTGACAATGTTTGTCATATATACACATACTATATAAGATGTGCTTACTGGTGGCTTTTCTATAATGTTTCCTCTAGATTTGGACTTTGGCTTCCAGCTGCCCCAGAGACACAATTCCCATGTATGACAGAGTATGGTCTGTGGCTATTAGTCCCACACTGAGGTAAGCATTTGCTCAGAACCAGTCAGACCTGTCAACAGGGTTGAAATTATCACAAGCCCCAAGGCAAATATTTGGCTGTGACTGGTAAGACGGTCAACTCTACTAGCCACTCGAGCAAATAACCCACATTTGGTTGCTAAGAAATTAAACTGGCTGGTAACATTTTGCAAAGAAAAGTTCATTTCATGCCCTGAAAATCACAACAACAAGTCAAAATATTTTATTCATCCCTCAAGGGGCAATGTCTTATGTTATATTATGTTAACTCAAGGCCTTAAAAGGTCTTAAATACAGTAGAATATACCAAAATGTAGGTTTGGAGGTCTTAAGAATGTTGCAGTTTCTTTGGTGCATTGAAATCAGCCCAGTCATGCAGATCTACATTCTAATAGGTCTACAGTTGTGGTTATTCTCACATTTATTTCAGTTGCAAAGTTGTCCATATATTTAATTCAAATGACTAAGGTCTTTAAAAATCTTAAATTTAACTAATATAAATAATACATATATGTAAGTGGGCTTGAAAGAGCAGAGCAAAATGATGTGTAGAAGTGTTGTTTTTCAAGTGCCTTTGATTTCTCAGCCATGTTCACACCCAGACACTTAATAACTCACACACACACACACCATTGATGACACGCAGGCAGACAGATGCAGAGGGCTGTAACAGTATCCTTACTTTATCACCTGCTAGCCCAGCAGAAAGGCAGATGATCCGTCTATCTGGCTACAGAGTGGAAACATCACGGGTCCAGGGGGTTTCCCACCTCAGAAACAAGCGTGGCTGGTCTCTAGAGCTCCATGATTAATACAAACAAATTTAATCATAATGTTGGCTACTTCCGAATTGCAAGACGCTGCATTTTTTAAAATCATTTAGTTTTTTTGAACTGCAGCTTGCTAGAATATCACCTTTGAGAGGGAATGGTCTCAATAGGTTTTCCTTTGAGAAAGTTTATGATATCCTTAGGCGACATGACCTACCTAACTGGAGAATCGGGTTCCTCTTTTGCTCTTATCACCGACTACTCTGTGTGACAACTTTGAAAGTGATATTTTTTATGTCAGAATAACAGATTAAAAGACAACGCTGTGGTTTTGTCATGGAGGTGAGAGATCTTTCAAAATAGTACTTGTTAGGGAGCAGTTTTTGCAGCTGGTTTGAATTCCAGTGTACGTTTCTGCACAAGCGCCTATATTTTCTCCTGGGCCCCAAAAAATTTCTCCCAAGGTCTGCCCAAAGGTCTTCAGTGTGAGAAAAGCCCTGGGGCCTCATTTATCAAACAGTGCGTAGGATTCTTACTAAAAGTGTACGTACGCCCAAAAGCCGAAAATGGTGTAAGCAAACAAATAATCAGACCTATCAAACCGTGCGTACGCACACCTGTAGGGAATTTTACCTTGATAAGTCACAGTCCACCCAGAAAAGTGCGCACGTGGATCATTCTCATATCCCGCCCCCTACACGCCCAAATTCAACCATATATGGTCAATGCAAAGCACCACACTGTGCCACTCCGGTAGGAAGTGTGTTCCAGTTCCGGAGTTTAACAAGGACTTACACACGGGAAGGACACGAATGCATTGATTGCAGTTGCCGCTAGCGCTCATCGTGTGTAAGAACAGTTATATGTATTAAAGTATTCTATTAAGCTTTAAGCCATGTCTCGACATTCGTGCTTTAAACGGAGCCCATGAGAAGGACATTACACACACGAATATAAATGGGCCATGCTGATCAACGCTATGTGGAGGGTAGGCTATATAATTGATCT
>OMLI01043473.1:5038-17334 GCA_900302605.1 Rondeletia loricata
CATTGTTACTTTTAACAGTTACATTTAAGCTAGTTTTCACTTGTTCACTGACAGTCATGGATACAAACTAGCCCCAGTTGTGTCTCTCATGTAATGCTTACATTCGAGTCACAGTTCTAACCATTCATTTTTGTCGGAATTAATTCAAAGCCAGCACGCCAGACGCCAGACAGTATTTCAGGATTAGTCTCATGTCTTCAAAAATGCGGTACGTTTTGTTAAACGGCATGCCGGGCGTCTGGCGTGCTGGCTTTTAATTAATTCCGACAAAAATGAATGGTTAGAACTGTGACTCGAATGTAAGCATTACATGAGAGTCACAACTGGGGCTAGATACAAACACCTCCAATCTATTAGCAACACTAAATGTATTAATAATAAAATTTATTATATTGCAATTGAAATGTAATGATTATTATTAATACGTTTATAAAAAGCGTATGGATGTGTGAAGTGCGCTTGAGTAAATCTCGTTATTGTGTGGGTAAATCTTCATAATGAATAAATATTTTAATAACTGATTGTGCATACTATAGGTGAGAAGATTTGTTTAGGTTGTGACAAGTTTGAGTAGTTTGTGATTGTTTTGAATAGCGTTACATAGGATAATTTATTTAGAATTGTGCTATTCTCTTTGCTGATTGTTTATTTGCAGTTTGTATTATTTTTTAAAAATATATTTTTATAAAGATGCAATGAATTATTCTGATGTAGCCTATCAAACATTTGTCTAGGTGAGGAGTTATTGATTGTATTGATTGTAATTGTGGTGGTAGTCCATTCAGCTTTTGTGGGATGGGGGCAGCTCATTTCATAATGTTGTGTTTGATGAGGTAGGCCTACATTGGGAAGGATGTAGAGAGCGGTTTACACTGATCACTAAATGTCCTCTATTGCATGAGCTGATGTTGATCATATCAATTGGCTATATAAGTAGCAGGTTATAATAAAGTACAGTATTACTGAGGTTTAGGCATGGCAATTGAAATTAGCTAAGCAGTTAATGCAATTTTCAATAAAGCTGGTTAGTTTTATGTGTCAAGTGATAGTTTTGAATGATTATTAGGGACTGCATCCATGGTATGTTATGTATTTTTATAACGCCGTTTATCAGACAGTGTTGGGTCTTAACAGTGAGGGCCATCAGCTGGCCTCTAAAGTTTACCACCGCAAGCATTTCAGACATGGAAAGTTCAACAAGGACTTAATAGAAATCCTACAGTTACGCAGAGACTTCAGCAGATCTGGAGGACTCTAGATGTAGATGCTTGCCCTGCCGGCAAGCATAAAACGTGTGCTTCACTTTAGGCATCTGCCATCCCTTCATTTAAGAAATATCTCCAAAACAAACTGCATTGATGATTTATTAAGTACATGCATTCCTGTTTGCTCAGAGCCTGAGTCTATGGCACATAAAGTGGTTTCTGTTTTCTTTTGTATGTCACTCTGGTGAGACACAAAGATGTTCTCTTTAAGACCAATACAATTGCCTAACTTTAAACATAAAACTCATTTGACAACAGATTCAAGACCTGCAAACAGATGAATACTGCAAAGTGCTGTAAAGGTATCTTTAAAAAGTTACAATAATGGCACACAGTAATGATTATTGGAAGATGTTTTAAAACTGTATGGTGTTTGAGGATCACTTTTGTTGACTTCTACACAAGGTATGACATATTACCAAAGCAAAAAAACAAAGTATACGTGCCTCCTGGTTCTTTAGGATGCTGCCTGTGAGTGTTACTCCCACGAGAGAGGGCCACCGAGTCTTGATACTAACGTCACACCACATTAGGGCCTCTTTTAAGGCTTTAAGGGATAAAACACAGAGCTGCGTAGGAGGCCAGGTGACACTGGCCAGGGCCACTCTTTGTCTCTCCACTGTTTGTCCTTGCCAATTAATGACATCAAAGGCAGTCACAATGTGTGCGGTGGTGCACTAAGTAACATTATCCTTCCTTAACTTGCGCATCTGACATTTGTTGTGGCACCTCTCTTTATCATGGCAGGGCTCTGCTCAGTGTTAACCGTGACGTCTCTGTCAGGTTGCATGACTTTGCAGACATGCTTAGCCAGCCACTGTATCATCAGCAATGTGGGCACTAACCAGTGATGCTGCTGTCATGTAACTCAAATTTAGCTGTTTTTATTTATCCATGTATTTAATTATGTATTTGACTTTATTTGTGGTTTACACACTCCTGTATGTGCCGAGTGCGTTTTCTGATCGTGACGCCAGTAAACCCATTCAAAAATGTTTGGGATTTGAAAACAAGGCTTAATTACTTCCTGAAAAGATGCGTTTCTGGAGAAAGGGGGATTTCATTTCACAGCAGCAGAAGTGATGTTAATATATTTAAAAGGAAAGAGTGTTTGGATTCTCTCATCAGATGCTGAAGCATGCCAGCTGTTACACTAATTGCAGTGATATAGGAGGTGTTTGTACTGTTTTCAGACCTCACAGGGAATACTGCATTCAGTCTTTTGCCTGTCAGTGATTGAGTACAATACACTCCTGTTGTGTAAAACATGACATAATGGATGCATTATGGTTGAAGGATTTGTTATGACTTCATTTAAGACCATTGATGTGCATAGAGCACAATTCAACATTGTTCTACAGTGACGAGAGCATGCGAGGACCTCAAGGCACCAGTGTATGCTTAAACAAATACACTGTACTTTTCCTAAACCCGGAACATTGGCGAAGGCCATCTGAATGCGTTTTGACAATAGGGAAACAGCTCTGCGGAAGTACAGTATGTGACAAAGATGCCTAATTGAGAATATGTCTGATCTTTTTTTCCCTTTCTAGTTTCATCTCATCAAATTATGCTGTTTTTACATCCATGGATGGAAGTCATGTTCTCATCTACTGCACAACATCTCTGCCTTGAAACTGAAACGGCGGTGATTGTGTTCTGCTCTCAGAAGCCACATGATGAGTCGTTGCCAATCCTGACTGCCTTAATTGATTTGTCTCCTGGGTACATTAAAAATCTCTTGACCCTTTGAGGTCACTCACAGATGAACAAGAATAACTGTCATGTGTAGTCTACTTCCCTCATGATAAGCAATTTTCAAGGACAAGTCCTACTTAGGTCTAAACTATTCCTTTCACTTCCAATGTTGGCGGATTGGCATGATTTCACGGTACTCAACCCCTTCAAATGGTGTTGCAGAGAGGACTGTAGTACTGAAGTGCAGAGAACTACTGTATCAAATACCATAAAGTATAACATTCAGTTGTTGATATTTATCATGCCTTATATGTATAATGAGAACAAGTTGTGTGGGAGGATTTCAAAGTACCTCAAAATACCTCCACAACAGCACAGTGTCCTTGGCATTGTTGTAGTGCTTTGAAGAGAAATGGGAACATATTGATGGGGAAAGGAGAGTTCAGCCTAAAAAAGGGAGTGACTGTGGGTTCAGTCCTGATAATGGCTTTGAGCAATTCCTTATCAGTCTTAAACAAAATGTGAAAAATGTGAAAATGACATATTTAGCTGTGGAAACAGTCATGATTCACACGGGTACTTGTTGGGAAAAAAGCTACAAATGCTGGTACACATTGTGAGTCAGATGTACTCAAGTGGGTCCGCTCTTATTTTTGTACTTCCTCTAACCAGCAAAATACATTTTGCCCAAAGCTGCATTTGGTAGCAATAATTTTATATACAGACCGTCTCTCAGGTTGTTTATCCATTCATATAAGGCATACAGACTGTTATTGTTTCTGCTAGCGCCTGCTTGACTCTCATTCATACAGATTGTGGTTGATGTACGCTCAATGCAATCAATTAAACATGAGCCACATCTAGGGTTACTCATAATGCCCAAGCCTCACTATTATAGGAGTTGCTTTGACTATATACATGTCAAGAGCCCCAGGAGGAATTCCTTTACATAATTGTCCTTCCAAGATCCCTTACTACTGCTCTAATTGAGCTGTTACAGTTGCTATATCTTGTCTTAGCTTACATTTTAGCTAATCCTTTTTACTTGTTGTTTATCTTCTTCTTCTTCCTTCTGCTCCTCTCTTTCCTCTTCAATACTTATTATCACACAAATGTTCCCCAGCACAGAGAGAAACAAATCGCTTAAACACAAACCGGTTCAAATCTGCAAGATGTAGAATAACAAAAAGAGACGGGTGTTACCGGAAATGACCAATTACTGAAATGACCGCATTTTGTATGAACTTCTCACAGCTGCACTGTTCTCCATAACTGCCATGAGAGCAATTCTACCTTTGTATTTATTCATCCAAGAAGAAATTAGTATTTAATTTACCTTGCACATACACTCTCACGTTGAGGTGTGTGGTTGTAGTGTGCTACCTTGACAAGCTGGAAACAGAACCGGAGTATTAGATTATTTTATCCCATTTCTGCTGAATTGGATATTACAGTAACAGGTAAAATATGAGAGAGGAAATGGCATGTAACAGCAGGTCACAACCTGGACTCGAACTCATGACATCAGAGTATATTGTATAAAACGAAGCCTGGACTATTCTAATTTTCTACTCTCATCTAAGACTTGGGAAATTGCATCTCACCATTGAATTATTCAGTAATGTATTTTCTGCTCAACACCTTTAACCCGTCTAAGCATAATTCTCTCATTCATAACCACTTTTGCTCTTCCACCTAGATTCTCTGAATGGGCCTTTTCCTACCACATCCCACCGATGCCACCACAAGCCCAAGCGTTGCCTACCCATTCAGCAGTGTGGCAGCCTGTCCTCCTTCCCTCTGCTCTTCCACCCCAGCGCCAAGGGTTCTCAGATAGTCATGGATCTGTCCCAGAGGACCGTCAAGAGACAGGCCAGCTTCTGCAATGCCATCACCTTCAGCAACAGACCTATCGCTCTGTACGAGCAAATTCGGCTGAAGGTAAACAGGGCACTTGGCAATCACTAAGCCATGGGCAAGGGTAGACTGTGACCAAGAGCAAACCACTCTTCTCTGCCTCCCTTTCTCTCTCATTCTCTTTTTATTCTCTTTCTCTGTCTCTTTATTCACTCTTTGTCTGCATTAATTATCTCTCTCTCTCTCTCTCTCTCTCTCGCTCTCTATCCGTCCTCTTTCCCCCCCTGTTCTCTGATTTTCTCTGTTTTCCCTACTCTTGTGTGGGCCAAAGCAGCAGCTTAGAACAAGTTTCCACTTCACCTATCAGGCCATCTATGTCTCGAAAAGTGAGAGAGCAGGGCAAGCATTGCCATGTGAGCAATACTGTTATCTTGCACGGTAAATGCAATGTAAATAGAGGTTCTAAATAAGACAAAAATAGTTACTCTGCAGGCGATAAACATACCACGGTACCTAATCGTAGTTATTTTTACAGCAGAAATGTTGTTTTTTAGCCTACGGTTGACACAACAGAGAGAAAAACACCTTCAATATTAACGACTCCACTTAAATATTATCAGGTTGTTCCCAAATGTTCCCAAAGAATTATCTTCATTGACAAAAACTAAATGTACTCTCCAGATCACTAAAAAGCAGTGCTGCTGGAGCGGTGCTCTGCGCCTTGGCTTCACATCCATGGACCCGTCCAGGATCAACCCGGACAGCCTGCCTAAGTATGCCTGCCCCGACCTGGTTTCTCAGAGCGGCTTCTGGGCAAAGGCCCTGCCCGAGGAGCTCTCCAATGAGGGCAACGTCATCTCCTTCTGGGTGGACAAGAAGGGCCGGGTGTTCTACCGACTCAATGAGTCCAGCCCCATGCTGTTCTTCAGCGGGGTTCATGCCTCTGAACCCCTCTGGGCTCTCATAGACGTCTATGGCCTCACTCGAGGGGTCCAGCTTCTAGGTGAGTCCCACATTCAGAGCTAGACCAGCTGGGTTTTTGTTTTTTAATAAGTGTGTAGGGGATTCTTGCTGAGAAATGGTGAATCTATCAGTAGTATTTGGCTTTAAGTAAAACATGTTTGATCAGGTGCTTTTTACTACAATGCTTTTCAGTTGGAAATGTTCTGCATCTGATTGTGTGAATGGTTGTAAGGTGATGTTACACACAGCTGCTCTACTTTTCCCACACCCACCAAAATAGCCCAGTGGAAAAAAGATGGTGGGAGATTAGAGACATTGTATAGTTACCACAGTCATTAGTATCAAAGAAATTTCCCTAAAGGGGAATTCAAAAATGTCTGAAATCCATTCTAACAAGTTCACCATCTTGTTAGATGGGTCATTAGATCAAAGAAATTAAGAGCAAATAGTTGCCGCCCGGTCATTAACAGTGTTTTTCCACTGCGCTTTTAGATTTATCTGCAGTATGTTTACACTTTAGATTGAAACACGTTTGTTAAACTCATCATATGATGAAAACAGCTGTCTCCAATTTTGGAATCAAAACAAAACTATGCAAAATGGATAAATAGGAATCCTTGCTAACACCTCAGTACTTATTTATAACCATTTCCAGGAATTACACTGCCTCTCTCCAAAACACAGGAGCTGTCATCACCATATTTTTTTTTAAAAGAGGCTCCCATATTGTGTAGATAGTGCTATTTAACCTAATTTCTTGCGGCGGTAGCTGACAGCGAGTGGCGTGCTATCTCGTGATGGGCTGTTCAGTATCCAGCGCCAGAGTGCGACTATCTGGAGTTCAGTGGCCTTGTGGTGGTGACCAGCACACAGCTCTTGTTCTTCGACAGACAAGAGGAGGGATGATGTCAGGTAACGACACGTCTGGGGACATTTTCCCAGACGGTCAAACCAAAGGAATGTCTCGCTCTTTGGATCCAGCTCTGAATTCTATATTCCGCCCACGCAGCCGCAGGCAGGACACGAACACGTGTGATCACACCGCTGTCGTCCGCGAGAGAGATTCGTACATTTATAACCGAGAGCCACGTTCTGCCAACAGTATAACAGAATATCAACACATTGCCTTGTGTGCTGAATTTTGTCCTTTAGGCTATGAAAACGTACCCGCTGTTTCTACGCTGGTTTTCCCCACATTGATCTATACACTGCTTCTACCCCTGATGGCTTAATCTTGAAGCAGAGAAGTCTTAATCCTCAGTCAGCTGAAGGGTCACTTTGCTATCAGCTTTCTTCTATAGCCTGAGAGCGTCACTAGCCAAGAGCATGGTATATCTCAAAGCCCCGGTATTGTCTCGGCAGTTGGCTGCAGTTCAACAAGCACTTAGTCCCTGAAATATAGGCGGACACATCAAAGTCTGGTGTTGTGAACTGGCACATGTGCTTATTTTCCTTTAACAGAAGGGTGCATTTTTATACTTTATTTTATGCTTACACTAGGGTCTGACATTAACGCTACACCCGCTGATAAATTCAGCCGAATTTCACCTGTTGTGGTCCAAGCTCTTTATCACACGATCTGTGCAGGTGGGAGTTACAGGTCAGTACAGTTGTTTTCTACAGGGGACAAATGGAGCGAGTTGCTGTGAACAAACTGTAGCGACTGGGCTTGGTTAGATGACCTTGATTTGGCTTTTGAGGTAAATGTGCAAAACAGTTAACGGTTATTCCACGGAAGCGTAACCATTTTTGTCTCGGCGATCTCATTCCCCAGCTGACATAGCCTTCAACTTAGCCCAACCAGCCTTTACTCCCTGTCTCTTTCAGAGTCATGTAGCCCAAGAGCACAACTGTATCTGGTGATATCCTCTCTGTGAATAGCTACTTTGCCTTTCATATTTCATGGATTCATTATAAAAGTGTCCCTGATCACATTAGTATAACCGTCACACTTCTTCTGTATAGTACCACCCGTTAGGAGACTGCTCCATGCTAAAAAAGCACCCATGCCCCTTTGTGTCTGAATTTAATGAGTACAGAATAAATCTCCTTCCTAGGTTGAACACATTTTATAAACCTAGAGTCTATGAAACTCATTCAGAACACATGATAAAATCGTGAAAATGCGTGATTGTCAATCTAAATATAATGCTGTTTTTCCAAAGTTGTCTTTTTTAAGATAGAAGGTTTTCATCCAACAGCAGTGATATACTATGAAAGGGATCTATTTTAACGAGGCTACAGTCAAATAAAATGTTGTTGTTGTTTAGTTTTTTTGTCTAGTGGATAATCCGCCTCAAACACATACTCCACAGGATTCTCATGCGGCTGTGTCCATTTGATCTTTTACGGCCTTACATACTGTGTTAAGGAATTCATCGAAGGCGCTATCCATCACTGTCTGTTTGGTTATGCTCTCTCTCAACACTGGCTGCTGCCAAACAGTTTTCCCGGTATCAGGCCTTATTCTGATGTTTAAGGATCTCTTTACAGTAAGAGTGTTGTTTCCTCTCTAAGCTGGTATCAAGGGAGCGCAGTTAGGTAGTCACACATGCAAGGAGTCAAAGGTGATCCCGAGACCAGTGAGACGGCTTGGAAGCTGAGATGGTGTTGCATAAGAGAGGAAGCTAAATGAATCTGCTGAAATCAAACGGAGCCTCGGGGGTGTCCAGACCAACAATGCTGCCCGTGCCATTTAAGAAAGACCTGTTACATCACCACACTCGTCCTACTCACGCAGCTATCAATAAAGACTGAAGTGCCTTGCTCGGGTTTTGTACAGAACGGACTGTAGCAGCTGTGGCACTACGCAGAGGCACATTAGCCTTTAGAAGGACTGACAAAAGGTTTCCTCTTGTGCATTATATTTCTCATGCAGAATGACTGTATTCAAAGCTCAGTTAGTTCATCATACAGTACAGCTATATTTACACAAATGTTTATTATATTCCTGCAAGCAGTATTATATGGAACCTGCTTTTAGGTACAACATTGTGGAGCAAGAACGGCATTTCCATTTATTAAATTTTTTATTTAATGTTTTTAAATGCAACATTTTTGTTTTCTTGAGTCATCCACGTTTCTTGAAAAAGTGGCAGAAATCAGGTCAAGAATAACATGGCCGTGTTTTTATTTTTATTTCCCAGAAGCAAAACACATATGGAAATGGTATACGTTATAAAAGTAATGGGAAATCACAGTGCTCTCTTTACACGTTTGGCTGTAGTCTTAACAGAATGTGTTTGTTTATGGGGCAAATCCAGAGAGACCACACAACATCCACCGTTTCATACAGGTATGATGGATTTCTTCCAAGGCAGATGAGCACAGCGAGGAGAAGGCATCTTTTGATGGATGCGAGATGCTCTCCTGGGGGTTTGTTTACTAGAGGCAGATTAATCACTTAATCACTGACAGAATGGAAGTGGTGCATGAGACTGGCGTCAGCCAACATCATCTACAACCTGTCTCTCTAGTCATTAGAGAAGAATCCAAAATGGCTGCCAGATTGTCAGCCGGCTCTGTACCTCTCAGGTGATTAAGAGGAGGGTGTTGGCATCAATCATCTGTGTACATGGCATTGTAATACATTAGGACTGTAAAACATGCTTACTATCATTCTGCTAGCCTTCACTAACTTTTCCACCACAGGGAACAGAGCTAGCCGAAAGAGATACAGCAGACCACAGTGTTTGTTTGAATACAGTTTATATAGTAGGCCTACATTTTATAGGTCCATGGCCTCTTATTCCCGGTGCCGATTTATCACAGTCTGTTCAGTATTTGATCATTCTGCCTCAAAGCATTAAGCGATTGTTACTTAGCATCCATATCACATGTTACCTAAATTAAAACTGAAACTGATGTATGTTAAAGATTACCGTACCTTTGGCTCATACCCTTTTTGTCAACAGATGAAGAGATAGTGTGGAAATACTGAAAAGGTCTGTGCTGCACAAACATGTTAAGAGTTGTCTGAACCTGATTGTGCCGTACTTTCCTTTCTTTGTGTCTATTTCTGTCCGTGTTCACACAGAGCCACAGACCTCGCTTATTGTTTCACTTGTCATCGTAGATATTATGTGGAGATAAACATGGTTTGACATCAGGAGAGTTCAGAGAGGTGCAGTCTGACGTCAGTAGCCAGATAGCCATACAGCACAAAACAGTGTTAGGGTCAGCCTGGTCATTAGCTCTAAAGACAGTGCAGGTGAAAATGGCTCGGTGGTCGTTTTGAAAGAGCTCCAATATCCAGGACACATCTAAATAACAACGAAAAGACGAAGAACAAAATATAAAATGCATTGAATGAAGGCAATATGCAGATATTTGTGCACTCAACTTACCAGCAGGAGTTTGCATCATGTTTCTATACAAAAGTGTATATTTAATCATGCACTGCTCCAAATTGTTGAGTTTAATAAACAGAACATTGTGTTCCTACTAGTGTCCACAGGGCTTCATACTAAATAAGGGGGAAAAACTAAGCTCTTTTGTTCATTTTGATTGATGAAGACATTTGATATGCCTGAAGGGTCTATCCTCAAGTAAATGGATGCTATACTAATACATCCAATTACTTGTCTGGTGCTTACAGCCAAATCCTCCAAAAATAAACTGGAAATTCAGCATGGTAATAACAATGTGCAAAATCATCTGTAAAAAGTCTGTTTCCAGCCAAAGGCAAACAGGCAGACAGTGAGAGAGAAACGCAAAGGGAGATGCTAAATGTCTCCTTATTATAAACATTTAGTAATTTCCTTGAGCTGAATTATTTTGGCAGAATTAGGCTAAAATCATGAATCATACTAGCGCCTGTGGCTCTCTTTTCCTCCCTTGTTCTCTCTCTCTCTCTTTTCTTCCACATTCCCTCTGATCACACTAATAAATAATCTGAAAATTGATCCTTTTTCAAGTGATTGGACATTTAAGCCTGATTAAAGTCTTAAGATATCCTGTCTCAAGTTCTCCTATTTTGGAAATTACTGAAGCTTATTTGTTTTAGAATGTTCAGGTCAGGAAGACCATTTAGGCCCATCTCGATACCTTTTTTGGATACAAATCTTAAAGCTACAGCTGACTGTGGTCCAAGTCTTTGGTAACCTTCTCCATCCGTTTCTAGGTAGGTGCATTGTCCTCTATAGCTTCACGCTTGTCTGTCTTCCTTACTCGTGGTGAACACTGCAGCCTGGAAGGCCCGTGCTCCTCTCTGGTTGAAGGTGTCTAATCAGTTAAATCACCTGCTTTAGTGTTTGAATGAAAACCTAGACTCTCTGCCCTCCATGGCACGATTGCCCATCCCTGCTTTAGACAAAGTCACTGCATCATTTCTTGGCTTGCTTGATTTGATGCCAAGCTAAACCCAACCATCTCTACTGCTAGCTTGCAAGCAGGCAACATTTTATTCATTAGACGACAAACAGAAGGTACATATTGTTTCTGTGCGTTATGTTTGTCACGGTATAGCTATAGCCTAACATCTCATATTTCATCTAGCCTCTGAGGCTGATATAGCTCCATTGCTGGTTCCTTATTTTTTGCGGTCTATGGCTGGTTCGCAGTGCATTCGTGTTAAAAATAATGCACCATATGCAGGTGAGGAACACCATTAATAACAGCACAACTTCAAGTGTATTATCGTTGTCCCACTTATACCATGGCCAAAGATAAAAGACTGTGTATTCACCATCCCCCCTTTCTCAGACAAAAATATAATTTAGGGTGTATTCACTCCCAGCTTTTTGTTAAGCATGAGTCCCTTTGCTCATTCCGCTTTGTCTTAATGCTAGGCAACTAAACCAATCGTTTCGGCTTCTCTATGTATAATGAACATATATAGTAACTAATCCATCGAATGGACTGGATTTTAGACAGGCTCCTCATCCCCATGACAAATGTTAAAGTTGATATGCTGTACATAATTCACTGCTATTAATATTACGAGAATATCTTCATTTCCCTTTCATTTCTCATTTGCTCCTTTGTTATCCCTGAAGTCATTTTGTACACCCAAGCCTATCAGACAGTGAGGGGACTGGTGCAAACTAAAATGTTGGCAGACTGTCTTTTGACCTAACATCTGTCAGTATGTACACATTGGGGTTATGGTCTGTGTATTTATGAGAGCTCTGTTTCAAATGATCTCAGTGCTTGGAATTGATTTGATTTGCTGAACCAAAATAAATGCTGCTGGACAGGCTGTTGCGCCTCAGCTGTGATTTAATCGGCCCAGATGGAATCGAACAGATTCGCAGAGAAATCAAAATAGAAATCGCAATGGAGCCTGTCAGGTTTGGATCTTGGGAGCTCCGGGTTTTACAGGGGGAAGCCTTCAGAGAGGAAGCTAATCACTTTCAGATGACCAGAGTCTAGTCTCAGTAGAGATGTGTGTATACTGTATGTATGTGTGTGTGTGTGTGTGTGTGTGTGTGTGTGTGTGTGTGTGTGTGTGTGTGTGTGTGTGTGTGTGTGTGTGTGTGTGTGTGTGTGTGTGTGTGTGTGTGTGTGTGTGTG
>OMLI01043503.1:1889-13655 GCA_900302605.1 Rondeletia loricata
CACTGGCATAGAAAAGTCCTCTGGCGTTTGTTTGGAATCAGTAGAAGAAGAAAAGAGCGCCACCTACATGTTTGATTGACAAGTGATCTGTGGGAAGTGCAGTGCAAAAACACCACAACAGTGAGCGCTTAGCAACACAGATCTAGCAGATAACCCATGGTAGTGACAAGGGGTGTGTGAGTTTAGATATTACAGACTGCATTCATGCCTTCCATTCACCGGCCGCCATGACACACATCACACAGATACGTAGCTTGACATTATGTGTGTTGCTCTCCACAGAAAATGGACAAAAACAGAGACGGAGTGGTCACTCTTGATGAATTCATCCTTTCCTGTCAAGAGGTACACAATCTTCTTCAAACCCTCTTCTGAATACATAATCCTGAAAATCTCTTGAACTTTGCTATTTGTGGTTTTTAGGCAGTCAACCTGCATGTTTTACAGGATGTTTATCAAAGGCCACGTTCGATCATCATTCAATGTCATTCTGGTTATTGCTGTTATTGCAGATGTTCTTATTTCAATATGGATGTCTGTAGACACTGACTTCATGTTATGGGCCTTTACTGACCCCTAGTGGCGACTTGGGTTATGACTGAGTGTTGGTTGTCAGATGCCTTTTTCTTTCCGTCTGCTTCTCACTTTTTCTTTTTCCATCCTCTCACTTCACACAGGATGAAAACATCATGAGGTCTCTACAACTCTTTGAAAACGTCATCTAGATAACGAAGAAGAGGGAGATGGTGCAATAGCCGAAAGCACAAAGCGGGAGAAAAGGAAAGAACAAGGGGGAGGAGGAGAGGGACGAGAGGCGAACCTGGACCTGCAAGAGAATAGGAAGAGTATAGCTTGCGAGTGAAAGGAAACAAGGGTCTTTTTGTCACTGCAGTTGTGACAGGTTGCCACAAAACTGTGTGGTGTCTTGCTGTAACAATTCCATGGCAACAGCCCATCATGTTAGGGAATTTGTCCTTCGATTTGACCTTTCTGTGACCCTTTATCACCTCTCTCCGTCTCCTTCCGTTGTTGCTGTCGTTGTTGTTAGAGTCACTGTCTTCTTGGACAGTGTGTATTGTGTAAATACTGATGCCGCCTCCATCTCACGTTGGGTCAGATACGTTTCTGAAATATGTCATGTTAACCATATTATAGATCAGGACTGGGATTCCCAAAAGCAGCTTAGCAGTGAGATCGCCCATATGGAAATATTCTACATGAAATCAGTGGAAATGATCATGTATGCATCGTAAGCTTAATCGATAGCATGATGAATTGTCTTTTAATGATTAATTCCCATGTCACTGCCAGGAACATTAACAATATCGTAAGGCACGGAAGACACAGGCCTACAGTATATTTGGCATACGTGCCATGTACAACTTGGTGGCAATACACTGAACTTGACGCTAAGATGCTTTAATTTGGGAAGCCAGGTCCCGATGTGGCATCTTCAGCCATGCAGAGCCAACTCGTGTTTTTCAGAAGTGTAGTTATACTCGTAATAAACAGGTTTGAAGAGCTCAATTCGACCTCAGTCAGCTTGCGACAGTCTTCAGTCTTGTGACCGCTTGCGACAGTCTTCAAAAGCCCTGCTAACTCCTACTGTGTGTGTTCCAGTGGTGTCGTCAGTGTTTTAGTGTTGTGATGACTCTACTGTAGATACTTACTGTTGTGTTTGTGGCTTCTACTCGCTGTCTGGAATCACTCGTGTCCGTCTGTGTGTCTCTGATTCTAGATGCCTGTCCGTCTCTCTGTCAGATGACACGTTACGCTGTAATTATTCTACCTGTTTCTCATTGGACACTGCTTCATATACAAGTGGTTGACCATATAAGACTGGCCTATTGACTAAAGAGTCAATTTTGAGGTTTACCGGTATATAGATGTGTAGAGCTGTACAGGGATGTGCGTGTGTGTGTGTGTGTGTGTGTGTGTGTGTGTGTGTGTGTGTGTGTGTGTGTGTGTGTGTGTGTGTGTGTGTGTGTCTGGTGTCCTATTGTGACATTTCTGTTTGCCAGGATATTAGACAGCATCATTTAGCTACAAGCATACTCCTGAATTGGCCGAAGGACAGTGTTTCTGCCAGAGAAGAGAGTTTCATCGCCTTCTTCAACTCTGTTAAAAACATACTGACACTCAATAACCAACCTTTCACTGTGAGGGAGAGACAGAAAGGGGGGAGCTAGAACGAGGGCTGGTGGAGGAATAGAGAAGGGGAGGAAGACAGCGAGATGGGAGAATATGAAGAGTGTAAAAAAAGACCTTTTCACTGACTGAAGGAACGGAAGCCATGTTTCAAACAAGAGCCATCGGCGTGAAGATTGAGCGACACGAAAACACAGATTTATAAATGATTTACTGTCATGCCCTCTCACTGTGCTACCAATAGTATCATAGCTGAGATGTGCCGTGGCTCACCTCAAATGTACCCATACTTACAGACAGACTGACAGACAGATAGACAGGCATACAGACAGACTGATAAACAGTCAGAATGAAATCATGTGTGTATTGAAATATTGTATAAAATCATTATATTTATCAATAAACTTTTCAAAAAACAAAGTGAATGGCTCCTTTCTTTTTGCCTTGTGCCGCTCCACAGCCTTTTCTCTGTTATAGCTTATAATTATAGTGTGTTCAGACCTTCAAATCAACTTTTATGGTGCATCATAAACAGCATGAGCGAAAGGTTCACAAGAACGGTTTATATTGTTATTTACATAACTATACAGCTAAAGTACAAAAAAGCATGTACATTTGCGCCTCGATCCCAAACGACACGGCCCACAAATGAAACATGATAATGTGAACTGAACCACCATTTCTGAGCATGCATCTCTGCCCTTCATTACCCAACTTACAGCCTCTTTCTTATCGTCTCCACTTCCCTGCCAAACCGTCATCTATTCTCCTTTTAGTACTGCTTACCATCGCTCATTTAAAAAGTTACATTTGTTCATTTATTAATTTTTGGTGCTAAGGTGGATGCACCACACCTGTGTATGTACATAAGGGGTTGTGATGGTGCATTGTGGTTGGAGTGGGCAGGGAATATATAGATAACGCCCAAAGGAGGCTCGAGCCCCAGACACATACAAAACGCCCCTCTGAATACATTTTCATCTGTGTGTTTTTCTGGACAGATTTTTGTTCTGCGTCATCTTCTGATAAAACAGGGCAGGGGTCAAAAACGAGGTACCCATTTTGACAAGGGCACTCTTCTGGTCTTATAGGTGCTGGAGCAAGCCTCCCTTTTATTGGTTTGGTCCTCTTTCCCTACAAATGACTGTGCTGGGGCCTGTAAGTGTAACACAGTCTATATGTTACAGAATTAGGAGGTGGTTGCATTGATAGAAAACAACCGTCACAAAACAATCATGTATCGTACAAGTGTCTCACCAGTGGAGAATGACATGCCTTCTTCACACGCTTTGAAGTCTCCCTGATTCCCTCTTACTCTAACAGACAGAATAGGTACAAGCAGAAGATAAGAAGACGACCACAGCGTGACACGACATTTTGACAAGACCAGCTGAGTGAAACGGCCTCCAAGTCTTGCAGTTCCCACGTATGGAGTGGCAGGATATTTAGTCCCAGCTTGATAAAACCAAGTTTTGTTTCTGCATCAAGACAGGCATCACTCACCATCATCTGTGAACCATCCTTCAGTTTGTTTTTGCTCAACCTTTTTTTCTTTCTTCTTTTTTTTTTCTCCATTGCATGGCTCAAAATAAGTCCCAAGGATGCTGTCCTCTATGTAGGCCTAATTCAATGTATTCATCCTCCCCGGGATAATAGATGATGCTCGTTGATTATAGCGTGACACCAGTGTGATGTGTAGGGCCTATTGAAGCGTCTGGTCCCTATTCCCGCTCCTCGGCCCAGGGCTGGAGGTTCTGCAGGGCGTACAGGGAGGAGTTGTGGGCGCACAGCGGGTCCGAGGCCGCTGATTCGCTGAGGGACTTCTGGAGGGCGGAGTGCTGCAGCTGCAGGATGAGGCGATTGGCCTGCTGGCGCTCCGCCTCTCTCTCCTCAGCTGTCTGTCTCCTGAAGGAGAGAGGAGAATTTAAAAAAAATAAAAAATAATGATAAATGTGTGAGGTTATGTGACATGAAAAGGACAGGGAAGGAGTGTGACAAGTATACATGAAACTGAGATTAGTGTTTAGATTAGAAATAAACTAGGAGAGTGTTAAGGAACAAAGAGCGATGGAAGGAGTCTAGTCTCAGGCATGCAGCAAAAGAAACCATATGCCCTTGTAATAGTACTTGGTGATATATTTTAGCGATTTATCATGAATTTACTTGATAAGTGGTGAAATATATAAACTTTGCAGTTGTTATTTCTGTTTGGCCTCAGCGAGATTTTCTTTGCCTATTCAAATTCTATTTACATTTTTAAACTTGAATGGAGGCTTCCTTTTTCTTTATTCTTTACTCATTTTTGTTGTCATGTCTACGGGTCAATTTACAGGAAAATACGTGTGAGGTCATCGGCAAAAGGGTGAAAGTTTGATTTTTGATCAGGACTAGCGAAATGTATGGTGGATGAAGGCTATAGGTGTAGGCCTAGGCTAATCTGGTTTCCTAGTTCTACAATGCTAAATACAATTCTAAACGTGTGTACAGAAAACGCTGATGGAAACAGGAAGTTTCGTAAGATCAGAACAACCTCCATTTGGTCCTGCGGTTCTGGAACCAGGTTTTGACCTGCGCGTCTGTCATCTTCAGGCTCTTGGCCAGGGCTGCCCGCTCGGCGCTGGCCAGGTATTTCTGCCGGTGGAAACGCTTCTCCAGCTCGCAGATCTGGACTCTGGAGAAGGACGTGCGAGGCTTTTTCCGTTTGGGAGGCGTCCGGTTCTGGTACGGATGGCCTATCCGCCGGGTGACGGCGAACGGCACCAGAGCCGCTGCAGGTCAGAGAGAGAGAGAGAGAGAGAGAGAGAGAGAGAGAGAGAGAGAGAGAGAGAGAGGGATGATGATATTCCTACAGTACAAAACAGACTAATTCACCATCCACTCTCTATGGAAATTCAAACCCATAAATCACTGATATTTGCCCTCTTTGTCAACAATTGCCTATTTAGACTGTTTTGGCCATTTGTGAGCTATACGCGAATGGATGTAAATTATTGTGAGAGAAGAGCATTAAACCTCAATTATTTGAAACAATAAAAGTAGAAAAGAATAAATAAATATCTGCAGCTCAAAGTTGTTAGGCCTTAGGATATTCACGGTGTGTTCCGTTCTCTGCACTGCTAATTACAGAGAGGACAGTAGGCCTCTTGGCCCATTGACCTTTTCTTTTTTCATATATAGCCTGTATCAAAAGGCTTCATTACATTTCCATAATAAAACTAGAGGCCTTACATACACGGCTACTTTATGATCAAATGTTTTACACGCACCTTTATTCCGCCGAATTTACGTGTAATCTTAGTCTGTCTTATTATCAAATAAGGAACACATTATATCCCACTATTACTTTTCTCTAGCCTAGTTTCTGCACTGCATTATTATATTCCATTTTGTCATTCATTAATGAAACATTTATTCAATTTAAACTGCACCAATAAATTATCATCAGACCATGCGGTTGCTGTTTTGGTTATTTAAAAATACAGCCTATTGTGATTAGATGTCCGAATATAATGTTACAGTTACTTTGCTTGTCAGCAACATGTGAACATTTAAATATCCAACTCCTAAAGCTGAGTGATGTCAGTTGGACAGACACGAGGTATATGCTTAATTACCAAGCAATATAGCCTGCAAATATTATAATTTTTTACAGGAAGCCCTTTTAATAAATGTAATTAATTTCAGTTGGCAGTGTATAGCCTTTACAAATATTTGGCACGCATGTTTATTTTTTTGAAAAGGTTTTGGTCCAGTAACATTTACTAACGTTTTACACATAATGAAATATTGATGAGCGAGAGAAAAGAAGAAACATTATCTCTAACAGCTGTCCTACCTGATATTCTGTCCTTGGCGAACCTGTTCCCTATCCAGGGGAAGCACAACCCTCCAAAGCCGGGAACGGCGCTCTGGACGGGGGCTGGAGGCCCCGGGGCAGTCACGGGTCTGTGTGCCGGGACTCGGATCACTCCCCGGCTGCCCAGACTCCTACTCTCCCCGTATGAACCCGAAGCCTCTACGGGAGGCACTATGCCGGAGAGGGAGATAGACAGCGCGGTGTAAGAGGGTGCGCTGGCCCCGGTCGGGCTTCCTAAACTGTAGTAACCGTCCCCGTTGCTTAAATCCGATCCACTTTGTCTTCCAGCGGTCCGCCCGTTTTCTGGCTCCGTACCGGCTCCCAGGATCTGGTCGATGCCGAAGCTGATGGGTTCGTGGTGGGCCGGTTTGGGAGGAGGGCTGGGCGCGCTGGGTGCTTGCTCCATCCCCGCCGCTCTGTCGCACACACACACACAAAAAGGGACGAAGAGAGAGAGAGAGAAGAGGGAGATGTTTTCTGAGGATTCACGGCAGGGTCAAACTGTTCCAAAAGTCAACGCCAGTAGTGTCTCCATCGTGATCCAGTCGTCTGTCCAGAATCCAGCGCGTCCTTGGTGTCTTAAGAAAGGCCTCGTTCAGGAGACTGGCTCCTCTCTGCAGGCTGTGGTGAAAGTTTGATGTGCGTTTGGAGAGATGTGACGCCCTGTCCTCCTCTCAGCGCGTCAAAACGCTCCGTCTGGCAGCTCCGTCCTCCTCTATCTCTCTCCACCTTTCATTGGCTGGCACCGGAATGACTGATTGAATGTTAATAGGGGAAGGCTCAAGTTTTGGCACAATGACCAAGATTTCCCATAACCACGGGCGTCAGTTGGGTATGGCACCTTCCATACCTTAATCTAAGTGAGTCCATATTTGATCTTGTCGTTTAAAAAAAATAATAATAATGAAGAGCAAGGAGCAAGAGACAACTTGATCGAAATTTAGGTAATAGCCATAAAGAAAATTTAAAAAAAGATGTGTGCGTTTGGTGACGAACGTCTAATAATTTATCACATTGACCAAATCATATCTTGTCAGTCATCAGTCAGTGTTCCGCTCTCCCCAGACATTTAGTCTATATGAGCGGGTTTGGAAGTTTTGGTGGCAGATTATATTAGATGCAGAGACTTTGTCACACCTTAGGGTTTAGTGAATTGACGCCGCTGCCCATGCATAAGCACTTTTCAGGCTATATAGAAATTGCGCATCATTTGTCCTCCTGCTGTCTGTGTCACCTCTTTGGGCATGTATTCATTTGACACGAATGTAGGCCTACGGGAGTAATAAGTCTTTACTTAAAATGTTTTACCTATACCCATAAGACTATTTATCACATGTATTTTTAAGAAGTAACCAAAATGAAGAAATATCGGTCACAATTTATAATTTAAACTATAAAACGCTTCACGCTCTATAACCAAATGCGGAGCAATCACATTCTAATTTATTTTACATTCGCCCGCAAAGGGACATTTAATGTTGATTTATCAAACGATGTTGGTTTGATGTTGCTCTATCAAATGGAAGAAGAAAAAATACTGTATATGTACATGAAAACACATTTTACGGCTACATTTATCAACCAGTCTGTGACATTTCTTTCAGGTTTTAGAGGAAGAATAACAATAAGGCCAGGGCAATAATTCTACATACCTGAGCTAACTGGTGCGTAATTACGCACATCCAATTCACGACATTAAGCACACCACGTCTCTTTTTAAAAATAAAAGGAAAACAGCCTTATTGATCATTGTCAGTGAATCACTAGCACCTATGGAGCTTGGTAACGCACTACATGGGCTTATTTGTTCCTAGTTGCCAGAGCCACATTAAATGACCTGACAAAGGAAAGGCCATGGGCTACTTCAGATAAAGTGTCCGGACTCTGGAAGCTGCTAACCGGTCAGATTCAATGTAGCTGGCGCCCAAAGTGACCAGATAATCGAATTTGCGCTAACTTGTCTTAGGGCCAGACAAATGCTCATCGGGCTTGGAAGCGGCAGGTGGCTTTTTAGGCTATCACATTACTATACTATAACAAACTAATTGCCAGCATATTCATTTACTGACAAAGGGATTGCTCCGTTTTTAGCCTGTGCAACATATTCATTGACGCATCGGTTTTCTGTATGTTTTAGGCTATACTGTCTAAACTATGTAAATAATAAAAGTGTAGTTTATGAGTCATGCTATTGTTTTGGCCAAATTTGATGTATATCATTGTCAACCCTTTAGTCTTTTATGTATAACCACAGGCCACTTACCCAAGAAACTGTAGCCTATTGAATTGATCCAATATTTTAAGCTGCATAAAATAAATCTCATAACGGACTAAAAAAACATAGGGTGGATTTTAATTTGTGAGGTTAGATGCTAGAAACAGAAATGCAAAAAAAACCCCTGTATATTAAAAAAAAGATCCGCTTTTCGCCCCTCACAATATAGTCTTATGAAGCAATATGAGAGGGGACAAGGCCTGAGGTGTTTGTTTGGCAATATGGACGGGCTCTGACTGTTGGCTGGTTCACCCTGCCATATGTGAGCACACCGGTGGCTTTTGATGGGGGAGAATTGGTCTGTTATAGCTGTCATCTTTGTAGACATTTTTATGTTTCTCTCGCTGACAATCGCGCTGAAATAATTCACTAACAGCAATTATGATAGAGCTTGTTGAACACATAAAACAGTTTTATTTATTCAAGAAACTCATTTAAAGAATCTGCACCATTCTGAATAGCATATAGGAGCACATTTCGCATAGGATGACTCACAACTCGGCCACAAATTAATAATATCTTTATAATAATTGATAATAATTCCATCTGTCCCGACTATGGAGTGAACAGTCCCCCAAGCCTTCACAGAGAGCAGACGGGGTCCCACTGGTTGCAGATGTTGGGTGTTGGTAATCCGGTGTAATCCAATGATTATGACACAGAGCCCTGACCTGCCGAGACACCAGCGTCACACCGGTTATCCAAAAAGCCCCAGCCCGCCACCTCTTATGAATGTATTGATGGTCTAAATGTTGAGGACAGTGTCGGACCTTCTCATTGTTTCACGATTACAGCAGAAAAAAAGATGAAGACATTAGTACCAAGAGTCCACAAAAAAATAAAATAAATACACAGACAGGCCCAAGCCTTAAGCTTATTTCGTTTAGGCGTAGGCCAAATTATTTGGCACATTACGGGCTGTTCTGCAAAGCCTATCGCTCGTACGAACAATTAAGATGCACATCAATCCTCGTTTTTCTTCTTCTTCCGAAAGCAATATAAAAGCTGACACTCCGATTCCAAAAGTCCAAAAAGAAACGACAACAAAAGAGTGAAAGAGTGCGATTTGTCTGAGAAATTACCACTTGATCTGCATAATCGGGGGTCTGGGCTGCAGCTCGGTACCCGCGGGCTGCGTTTTTATTGCGCGTCTCTCCGCCGTTATCAATTTCAGCAGCGCGCCTGACTTTTTAAAAGGGGGGACGAGGCCGCGGCTGCTTCTGAATAATGAATGACACGCTTTTATATTGTCGCTAAAGTGCCCGTGATGTTACAATATGAAAAGGCAGCGGTAAGTAATAGTGCATTTAAAGGGGATGTAGTGTATTATTATGATGTAAAAGAGAGGGAGAGAGGGGGTAGAGAGAGGGAGACGAGTGGAGAGCAGCACCCAGAGAGAGAGAGGGATTGTTTTATTACAATAAGAGCGACGTGAGAGGAGATGAGTTTGCCTCGCAGCGAAATGGGGACCAGTTAATGAAACTTTACCGCAGCTAACGATTTCCCCTCCCTCGCTCTAAAAACCGCCCTTATGAAATATTTAAACTATTTAATATAGGTAGTATTAAGCTGAAAGACATTGGCACCGGCCATCTGGCAACATTTACAAGGCTGTAGATAAAAAATAAAATATAAAAAAAGAAAGAAAGTTGGATAAATAAAACTTTATGGGCCGCATGCGACCAAAGTCCTGAACTAAATCACACTCAGTGAGTGTGTTTATTGTTCAGAGACAATTTTCACTTTTCTCTTAATCGCACCATGTGTCTTTCACACAGACACAGTATTTAGCCTCATCCTATCAATATAAGCCTCTCTTGTCTGTAATGGGAGGGATAGCCTTGCGTGGCTCCAGTGTGGGAGTATAGAGTTTCATATTGACATGCTCAGTGGGACTGTTGTACGAGAAGAGAGGAATGGGATCTCCCATCAGGGACCGGTCAGGACCATCATCCCTGGGCCGTGACTGGACCTCTGCTCTGTACACTGCATACTGGATTTATCTGCCACAAAGTCAAAAAGAGTCAACCCTGTAAAATGTCATTGTAAATGTCAAATATAAGGCTGAGTGGATACAACAGGTTTTGAATGGAAGGGATTCATTCCAAAATGTTTTATATTTTGGGGGGGAAATCTGATTCAGATTTCCTTCAGTAGATCAGAGGATAACAGAAAATGTTACTTTATGTATATAGCAGCTAGTTTTAAAAGTGTGCCACTATACTTTACTTACAGTCATCATTTTGTAAATATTACTTTTTTGTAATGGTGCATTATTGAAATTAAACTCCTCATATGGAAGAAAACAGTAGACTGCCTTTCAATATGAGCTTCTTGTATGCAAATCCTATAGCTTTCCAATGGGGAACGGAGGATAGAAGATGTGCACAAGTTAAATAAACTTTTTCTTTTTGTTGTTGCAAGTATCAGGATGCACATTTAACCACATAAACATGCCCTGATATGGTAGATATTTGTTGCAATGAACATGGCATTCTTGTTGCAATTGAGGAACAATAGGGGTTGACTGTGTGTGTGTGTGTGTGTGTGTGAGAGGGTAGACCATGTTAGCCTGTCTGATGGTTGAATGCACGGCTGCCTCTTCACGCTGGTTAAAGTCAGAGGGAGGGAGGAAGGGACGGAGCGAGAGAGAGATGGAGAGGAAGGGAGTGAGAAAGGGAAGTAGCAACCACACAGACATGAATTATAGGGATGGACCGAGAGCGGAGAGCAAAAAAAACGGATGGATGGCTAAGACTGAGATGTGAGAGAAAGAGTTAGAGCATTAATGGGGATCATTTGGGGCTGATGGTAATTGAACACATGGCTTGAGTTTGTATAAGGACGTTCCCATATCATTGTCTCGTCTGTGTGTGTGTGTGTGTGTGTGTGTGTGTATGTGTATGTGTGTGGGTGTACCTTTGGGAGTCTTATCTATTCTGAGTGCTAAGTAAAAGTTTCACTGCTGTTGTTGTGGAGAGATGTTTTTAGTCTCTGCTCTTTCTCAATAGCTTTTAGAGGGATGTGCCACAGACAAAATGATTAATGTAATTAATAAGTGAGTGTGTTTGCTATAGCCTTAATGAGTCACAATTGATTTGTGTGTGTGTGTGTGTGTGTGTGTGCGAGCGTGCGGGTGCACGTTTGTGTTTAAGAGCAGCTGAGTGCTCCTGAACGCCCCTGGTCGTGGCGCTAATGTGTTAATTCATTACCGCTTGTAGTCAGTAGCATTGTGTCAGAGCTGCGATTCCCGTCTCTCCCTCTGCCTGTGCTCTCTCTGCTTCATAAAAGCCGATTATCTCGCATGTCGCCGCCGTTCCACTCATTCTCCCCTGCCTCTTGACCTCCTCACCCCTCCTGTTGCCTGCCCGCGGGGCGCTCAGGCAGGGGAGGAGGGGAGGGAGGGACAGAGGACCAGCTGCCACCAGTCATAGTGCTCCGGTGCCTGGCAGAGGGAGCTACTCCAGCCCCCTGCTTCGCTGGGCCT
>OMLI01043663.1:5315-18560 GCA_900302605.1 Rondeletia loricata
CCCCACCCCTCCCCATGTAAAATCTGGATACATCTCATATACTACCACCCATTTCTAAATCTTGTTTGCTGGTGGAAAGTGTATTTCCAGCCTGGAGAATATGAATAAATAGTATAGGTGCTTCCTGTATGACACAGAGAAGGAGAGGAGGAGGAGGTGCAGATGGCAGCGGGATGCACCTGCTGCAACTGAACCTCAAATATCCCCAATCAGAGTTTCACACCCTCTTGTCTTAAGATGCTGATGATGAATAAAACACACAAAGGGGGGCAGCAGCGACACAAACTCGTCGGGTTATTCCAGCAGCAGCACAAAACAAAGAAAACAACTAAAGTGTGACAGACTTACATATCTTCTGAGCTTCTTCTCCGGTGGCGACTTCCTCAGCCAGCCTTGGAAGATGATTTCTCCTCCGCCGCTCATGTTTCTCACTGTCTCGACAACAACTCCGTCTCTCATCTAGTAGTACATGACGGGTCCCGGAGGGCTGCCTGTTCAAAGCGCTGTCGGTGTTCGGCTCTCGGTGGTGGTGCAGCAGCCCGCTCCCCCCATCTGATCAAAACCCAGAGCGGTGTCGGTGTAGGTGTTGCTGGTCGCTCCTGGTGCCACACGGTGCGCCCACAACCCAGCGCGTAAAAGCCCCGCAGTTGGGGAGAAGGAGGAGGGGGGGAGAAAAGCGCAACTCGCCTGTTGGGGGAATTTTACGCACAGCCAGTTGACGCGGAGCCGCGGGGGAACTCAACTGATGCAGGGGGAGGAAGTATCGTAGGGTGTCTGCACTTTGTTTTCCCACTTCATACCACGCCTACCAAGCGAAGAGGGATGGGCTGCACACACACACACACACACACACACACACACATACATACACTCTCTCTCTCTCTCACACACTGGGATGATCAGCATGGGAGAACAGCTTGCCACAAAGTAGCCTCGAGGTCCCACACTAAGTTAGAGTAATGGAGGAATTTAATGATTTGTCACAGGCTGTGTAAAGATTGATGTGTGAATCTGACAGTGTGTGTGTGTGTGTGTGTGCAGGAATCCACACGGAAACGGGACGGTGAAAGTCTCTCTGCTAAGTTTCAAATGCGGAAACGCGTCTGATGCCAAATTCTTTGACCAAAAGCTGCACAAAACGCCACGCCAAACGTGGTGGATATCAAATGAGACAGAAGGGCTTTGTGTGTTTTGGAGAGAGGATACGTGAATTGATCGTGAGTCAACTGCTGCTGTTATTGAGTGACAGAGGTTTGAGATGAGAAAACGCACCATCTTGTGGAAACTTGACACTTGTTTTGAGACTCAAATCTCTGAAGACTGAAAGCCGAACATAAATTAGTATTACGAATATAGAGGTTGAAGGAATTAATCAGGAGACATAATTGGAAGAAACTAAACGTTTATCTGTGAAATATCAAAATAAATGGTGGATGAATGAATAATGGAGACCTAATGATAAGGCTGTAAAAGTAATGTATAGAAATTAAATACCAATGATCACTGTTGTCATGTTACAGATGAAGACATGCAAAATAGAATGATGATATAATTTAAACATCAATCTTCACAAAAATGTTGAATATCATATTTATTTCAAGTTTATCAGACAGAAAAAAACATTAATAACTGGGGGGAAAGCTCTGTGTGTTTTTACAGAAGACAAGAATGGGAAAATCTAGGAAAAGGAATCACATCTTTTATGTTGTCAACCCCCAGAATGCATTGCAAATAGCGCTCAAATCCCATTCCGAAGCCACCGTGCGGGACGGAGCCAAAACGCCTCAAATCCAAATACCTGCGAATAAATAAAAAAATCCAGTGTCATAAGAGCTCTGGTGGTGATATCAGAAGCTTTGTATTAAAATGTGAATGATGTAAATAAAATGTATTTTTTTACCAGCCATATGTTTCCTCCAATCCAGCCCTGGAAAAGCATAATGACTGATGTCAGAGCCGTAGCATAACTGCTCAATTGATTATCAAGATTTTAATACTAAACTCATGCTCTGCTCTTAAATCCTCTCTAGCATCATTTTTCATGTGTTCTCTATGCATGTGCAACTGACGGACTAACTAACAGACTCGGCACACTTTGTTCTGCAGCTAACAGACTGTGAGAGTCAAAAGGTCATAAGATAATATAAGATAAGGGTTAAACCCACAGATCAGGCCGATATTGGCCTTGTATTAAATATCAGATATGTCATGTCCACTGCAGTCTGTAAAACCTGCATTAAAATGTAATTTTCTTGGCGCATTTTATTTATTCAGTGTTCAATTTGGTTTTTAATAAATTCATTCTTCCATTTAAAGGTCTAATGTATCCCAGTTTCCCCTACCATTGAATATGTGGGTGGGTCACCTTCCCTTGCAGAGGCTTTTCCGCCCTGATAAGAATAAAACTTTGGAGGGAAATACTGAATAATAATTTTTGGGCATGAAAATTGAAACATTTAAAGAGATTGAGCGGCTATCGGCAGCTTCAGTCTAAAAACATTGCCATCGGCCTTCAGAAACCCGTATCGGTCGAACCCTGGTGTATGTGCGTTCTTCTTACTGTGCCAGCCGAGCGCTCAGCAGGTCCAGCCTCTCCTCCCTCAGCGTGCCCCCACAGAGCTCTCCCACTCCTGGCACAAGAAGGTCCACCGCAGCTGTCTGCAGACAAACGACAGTCGGGAGTCGGCTCGCATATGCAAATCTTCGCTAGTAACCCCGACTGGCATTACCAGAGGAAGAAGTTGAGCGGCTAAATCATTGATCCGCTACTTTAACCGTATCAGTATGCCTTACTGTGTGCTTAGGATGGTCCTGGTTGTCTCTTGCATAAAAAGGCTTCAGGTCGTAGGGATAATCAGTGACAAAGACTGGAATGTTGCCACAATGTTTGACCAGGTACTTCTCATGCTCCGTTTGAAGGTCACAGCCCCACTGTAGAAAAAGAGGAGCTAAGGTCAACATGAATCTAAGACAAAGGGGGGGATACTGTGGTATACAGTAACTGCAGCACTGTAGGATGATGGCGTTAATAGCAAACACACAGTAGAGTTGGATATCTGCTATATCAAGGAGAACATGAAATCAACATGACTTACATCTGTTGGAAAGACAAATTTCTGAGCGCTGCGGGCCAGAATGTCTATTGCCTCACTGTAGGTAATCCTAAAGGCAGATGGAGATGATATCATTCATTCATTCATTCGAGGTCTTTGGATGTTTTGATTTATTGATCGTTCATGTTTGTAACAGTGGACACTTACACACTGAATTTCCGCTTCAGCATAGCATCCACATTGTCCTTGGAAAATACAGGAAGTTGAGATGATAATAAAGTCAGATGCAGTCATAGCTGGTTGGAATCAGTGGCTGGGTTAAGTAGCCAAGTGAAACGAGTGTCCTCTAGGACTCACCCTGTGTCCAGGAGTCACACGCCGGTGAAATAAATCCACGTCCGCCGCACAGTGAGCCAAGACATGCTCCGTAGCAGACCTGAACATGTCCTCCATGACCTAGGGAGTGGGTCCGGTTTAATAGTTAAAGTCACACACTGAAATGAAATATTCCATACACCTATTTGCCAATTTATGACCAAAAAAATTCTTTGTATTTGTATTGAATTTGTATATCTAAATCTCATTACTTTTACTTTAATCTCATTACTTTACTGGAAAATCTTTATTGGTGACTTCATCGTGTATCAGGAGGAGTACATAAAAATTCAAACCAATAAAACCATCACAGATTTTTGAACAATCCCGCCCCTCCATATCTCTCCCTAACTGATATCCCATTGGTTTACATTTTTGAATGATCCCTCCCCGTTATGTCCCGCCCCAATATCCTGTTTCAACAGGAAATACATCACATTAAGGAAGCAACATGCTCCCAAAATGCGGTTTCATTGTGACTTTAAAGCCACACTCTGCAACTTTGCACGTCGGCGGCTCCAAATGGCAGCCAGGTGTAACTGTTTGAACATTTTGAACTTCACTTACCCAGAAAAATCATGTAATGTGAGCCCCACTTTGTGATTCAGGCAGATAAGACATGCGCAGTTTTACATAAAAACCGTGCCTAGTGCAGCTTTAAGTCCACAAAACGGAGCTGGCTCATGGAATAAACGCGGCAGGATGACTGATATTGTAGAGTAACATTGAGCTCGAGGGCAACGACATACCTTGGTGAGATCCTCCAAGGACTGTGTGAAGGAGACCTCAGCCTCCACCATGTAAAACTCAGCCAGGTGGCGCCTGCTTTGGGAGTTCTCTGCACGGAAAGTTGGCCCAAATGTGTAGACTCCAGAGAAAGCCCTGCAAGAGTTTGAGAAACAGGACAGAATGACAAATGTGGTGTGTGTGTGTGTACATGTGTCGTACACTTTCCCTTTCTTTGGCCATCTCTTAACAGAACATAAGTGTAGAATACTGCAATTGAAGCCGACAAATTTGCAGATAAATGAATTCAACTTATCTCACCCTGACATCACCTCCAAATGCAGCTGACCGGACACAGTCAGGAAGGCTGGGACGGAGAAAAAGTTGCCATCCTCCTCCTTCTCCTGGCCAGACGCCTACGGTAAAGGCAGAGGTCACGTTTGTAAGGTTTTACAGTTGCACAGAAATACAAAAAACAGTTAAATTCATTATATTTTATTCATGAACACGTCTGTAGACACTCGCCTCAACCTGAAACAGCTCCCCTGCCCCCTCAGAGTCATTTGACGTGATCACCGGAGTGTGAATCTGCACAAAGCCATTTTCCTGCCAAAAAAATTAATATAAAAATCAGAGGAAATGACACGAATGAATGTCTTGCTCTGCATTCTGCAAAAAATCTCCTCCACTGACGGTCTCACCTTGAAATATGACTGGATTGCCGCAGTTGCCTCACTTCGTATCCTCAACAGGGAACTAAAGACGTTCGTTCTACATCTCAGATGAGGAAACTGGCGAATATACTCAAGGCCGTGTCTCTCCTTGATTTTGAAGGGGAAATCCTAAAACAACAAAGACACAGTGACAACTGACAATTACACCTTCACAACTATGGCACAGTCGAGCTATCACACAGGCGTAATCCAAAGCCACTACAGTGAGTCAGTCAAATGAAATGCGCATGGGATGTTTGAAGGGACGACTTTACTTACCACAGGGTCACATTCCCCAACGACGCGGATTTGGTCCGCTTGAAGTTCAACTGGCTGTTTGGGGTTTGGACTTTTCTTAAGGCTACCTGTGACTTCAACAGCACTCCCAAACGTGAGCAACCTTGATAAAAACAGTAAAAGTAATTTAAGGCATATGCAAACTTCACGCCTAAGACACGTGAGTACTAAGGATTAACTACAGGGGACAATAACACGATTAGCCCTCACGGATCATTCAGCTCTGAACTGGCCACAATCTGCAAGGACTGCAGGGAGCTGCCATCATTCACATGGAGGAAGAGGTTTTCCTTCTGGGGCCTGACAGAGCGAACCCAGCCCTGCAAATGAAAAAAATACATCAAATGACACCAGCTGATCACAGGAGTATTTGGTTGCATCTATTCCCAGGGCACCATGCCTCTTGGCCATTGCTTTCTTATTGGTTGATTGTAATGTTGGTAATCTTAAGAATTAAACTCATTCTGCTATTGCATTCATTCAAAAAATTATAAATGAATAAATAAAATATAAGATGATAGCAGGGACTCAGATGAAATAAACAGTAAGCTAACTGTTAAATAAAATAGTATAGTAAAAAGTATATTAAGTGCAAGATGGGTCAGTTTTTAGCACAAATTAGCCCAATTCACACTTCACGTTACCACTAAATATCCAGTACCTGTACCTGAACTTTGATATTTGCTCCCAGGTCAGCACCTGAAAGTGCTTCGGATACCCTTCTGAGTTTTGTTGGTGCCTTCTTGCAGTAATGTCGAATACTTAACAAAACTCCCCGAGATACTGACACGTTTGGTGCAAGAACTAACGTTTTAGCTGCAGCCTGAAACATCGCGAGAGTGTCGCGCCTGCTGAGACAAGAAACGTTAAAAGCCCAATATGTTGCAACAATTTCATGATAGTTAGAATAACATATTTAATAGTACTGTTTCGATATCTCAGTTCTTTGCCTGGAGAATTGACTTTCACGTTGGTGTCACTGCCTGCCGAGTCATGACAGAGAGACTTCCTGTTTAGGTCTGTCACCATTGGTCCAATTCAGTCACGCGGATTCTGACCAGCCAATCAGATTTCGGTTTCTTACTGAAGTCCTTATGGGAGCTGTAGTTTTCTGAAAAGGGCCTTATCTAGAAGGAAATCAGAGCTGTAGAATCCTAAAATTATGATCTATTATTTATCACATTTTATTTTTAAGAATATTTAATCAGGACAATGAACACACAAGTACTTATTATTCAGAGAATTGCCAAGGAAAGAAAAGTATGCAGACAATGATTGTAATAGTCATAATTTGCCAAATATTTATTAACATCTTATTAAATCAACTGTATTGTATGAGAGAGGGAGAGAAAAACACATTTTGCTAAAAGCAGATCACTACTGTCAACCAAGCTTTAACGCAAAATGCAGTCAAACAAGGCCACTAAAATACTAAAAGACATTTTTAACCATAAAGAGAAACACAATTCTGGAGGGATTCAACAGTGTAGTGAGTCGCTTCTGACTGGGCTGAGAGAAGCAAACAGAGTATCATAAGCAGATGGAAAAATCAGTTTGATCTTGCATGGTATATCTCGCTTCTGTGTGAGGAAAACCCCCCTGCTAATTCAATACCCACAACAACAGCACTAGGTGTATTCCCATCATTTGCTGGTGGGCTAAATCAGATCATGCCAGCAATGTAATAAGATGCCGTTGACAATTATTCACGTGGCCTTGCCTGCAGGCCCTGGTCTGGGTCTGCCAGCACACAGACAGCTTGGTGTCTCCCCCTCCAGCGGCTTATGACACATCGTCATTAAAATGAATGTGATGCGCTTGAAAAGTCACCGGGGTCATCGTTATTAATTACCTCCAGCACGGACGCAGCAATTATGCACATGGTCTCATCTCAATGGGGAGCAGAACAGTCATATTTTCTGATCCAGTGACAGGAAGTGTACAGTTACACTGCAGAACTCAGATTTGTTATGGTTGTGTATGTGTGTTATTATGTATGTTTCTATATCTGAAGAGGAAAGGTGCAATGTAGTGACAATCAGATATGATACTAGCTAGGGAGAGGAAGCTATGTCACAATGAAAAGGCATTTTGAGAGCATCTTGCTTCCTTAATGCAATGTGTTTCCTGTTCAAACAGGATGTTGGGGTGGGACAAAACGCGGGGAGGGATCAAAGTGTAAACCAATGGGAGATCAGTTAGGGAGAGAAAGGTGGGTTTATTTGATGGGAAGGGTACGCAGCTAAAAATGAGCTAAAAAGGAGAAAAATGCATTTTTCATTTCAGTATGACTTTAAATTTGCTGCCAGGAAACGACAAAGATTTACAAAACAACCAACCAAAAAAAGTCATTTAGTTATTCAGGAAAATACTAATGAAACATTTAATGCATTTCGACATATAATGTACAAACAATTAATCTGATCTATTCTAATGATAATGTGACATGATATGCTGATGAATTCTGCTCTCTCTCTCTCTCGCTCTCCCTCTCTCTCTCTTTATCTCTCATGTGCAATGTCTCACTCCACCACCAGGTAGTGCTCTAGCTCTATGAGACTTTCCAATCCTCCTTCAACCCTTCACCTAGTATTCATTTACCCCCAAGTTGCCTCCAATATATTATTCATTTGCAGCTCCAAGGTCTGCTGAAATGGAAACAAGCTGGCACTGTTATCTCTGCAGTTCTATCAAGTGTAATGCAAAGGACCTGCTGGCTTTCATTGGACAGACCAGCACAACAGTGAATTCAGGTTGCACCCAGCAAGGTTGAGGTAGCCACAACATTCGGCTCTGACTTGATTTGTAATTTTCCCTTTCTTCAGGCTTGACACATCCCATCATAACTTGCATGTGGGAGAGATGATCCGTGTGTCGCATGCATTTATATTCATATTTCCACAGACGCACATCCTCCCACACAAACCACAAGGAGAAATATGCAAGGAAGAAAACTCTTAACATTATGCTCCTTGGTCTTTATGAAATTCTTGCTTGCCTAGGTAAAGCCACCCAAAGTAAAACATTATCTTCTGTATATATAATCAATTTAGAGGAAGAGTCAAATGGCACTTCTAATGGGAGACACACAGCTCTTGTTCTTGGAGCCTCTACAGGTAGAGGAGGTTGTTTGGCAGTGGCCTGACATCCTTATATGGGCTTAACAACTTGTTCAAATCAATACACGACTAGTCAGCAAAACAAAGGATCTTGCTGTAAAAGCTCGGATCTCAGGAGGACGACTGAGCTCCATGCTCAGAGGGCAAGTGCCTCCTCTGCTCTCAGCAGGCCCTCCCCTCCAACACAGTATCGACAACATCTCCAACCCCTTCCACGAGCCTTCATCAATTCCTCCAAATATTCTGCATTCTCACATGGAGGGGTGCATTGATTTGATGTAACATGGCTCGTTAAGTGTTGATTAGACCGTTGCAGTGATGTGATTTCAGGGAATGGGTTTGGGTGACAAGCAGCCAATCACAAATCCGAGGGAACTAACAACGCCTACTGAAATAGATTTGGGCTGCTGCATTATTGCTCTACCTATGACTCTCAAAGATAAGTATGACAATTACTACCAGAATACTGCATGTGCGTCAGCGTAAATGTAATGGACTGGCTATAAAAGCCTCCAGCTTAGAGGATCTATCCATTAAGCATGTCCAAGACACTCACTGTTTGGGAATGATGATGTTAAGCCATCACAAGGTAATCAGTTTCACATATTTGTGAAATCAAATAAGCACAAAGTGTATTTGTGAAATGAGCACTCGCAGAGTTCGTGCTGAAAAGCCATGTGAGAAGCATACTGTGATCACAAGGGGGATTTGAAACTGCTACATATCCAGTTTTAAATGCTTGACTTTATAGTGTCTAAGACAAGAATATCCTACTCATGTATATTTAATCCAAAAGGTCAAGAGTGCTTAAGTAACTGGTGTTGTACGCCTGGAGCAGTTCAAAAGATTATTATCTCTAAAATACCAATAGCTATCACTTTTATGTAAAATGAGCGCTTGGTCTTATAAAGCTTTTAGAAGTGAGCATATTGTTTTATTTTATTTTATTTTGATTCTCATTTTTATTTGCTGTCATTATTTGTATTATTATTTGAATCATTATTATTGTTTTTGTCCTACTTCCTTTTTTTGTTCTCCATTCTGTGAAAAATTTAGAAGAAATAAAACATAAAAAAAATATTGTGATATAAAGTCTGGTGTGAAGTTAGTTAAAGAAGTACTTGCTAAATGTATCATGAGTTTAACTCGACAAGTTCCTCGGGAGCTGAGTGGGATCTGTTGCACCTCAGCATCCTGATAATTGGTGAAAAACAACAGTAGAGTTAAATCTGTGATTACGCTTTTGTCCCCACACTATGGTGTGTCAACTTTGTCAAGTAATTATTTCTTTTTGGGTGACTTACTGCAATATGTTCTTCAAGTCTTTGTGGTACTGACTCATATAGTGGAACCCCTCAGGTCAGTATCCAGCATGCATATATATATATTCTGGAAAGCAACAAAGCAACATTCCTGCAGCAGTGATGGTAGTGGTGGTGATTATTCTTTATGACTCCATCAAGTCAACATCTGGTTTTATTAAAGCCAACGTGAGATCAGAATAAGAATGATAAAACACTGTCAGAGTTATGAGGTTTCTTTATACTTCAATTTGGCAGTCATAAGAAATCACCCCACATACTGAGGAAACAAACATTGATTAAAGAGAATGTACACAGAATTACAATAGATTTTCAATAGCAAGGAAGGACGTTCAGTTTTTTGAGCAGACGTGATTTGTCTTGAAAACCACTTCTTAAGTTGTGAACGATGCCTTAGAAATGTCCTCCAGAAACATAAATGCTGTATAGCCTAGCATGCTAACATATATCATTTGAAAAGGATCAAGCCGTTAGACACATTTATTATATTACAACTTCAACCTTAGAAATGTCATGTCAGTTTCCCAGTCCAACGTTTTGGATGTCACCTTTTCTCTTCCTTTCACGGGAGGTAGTCAAAGACAAGACTCTCCTGAGGTGGCTAAAAATAGTCGAGAAAAAATGGAAAAGCACAGAGGTGATATCAAAATGTCGTACCTCATCATATAGCATTATTTTTATCCGCGCCCACACAGGCCACGACCAAATGAAACAATTCATTCTCATCCACACTTTGCACTTGTCAGGGCCGGATCTAGGAGGATACAACGTGAACTTTGCTTCATTTCCCCAGGTTCTTTAATTGAACGTCCAATTAGGAAAGAGCTCCCTCATCCTCATTTACAGGATCATTTGTGCAAGAGATTTTAAATGTTAACTCTAAATTGTGATGCTGGAATTAAATGGGTCACCCTAGATAAAACTAGGAGGTGAACAGTATGTATATGCCTGTATGAGAATATTTTTACATTCACTGTTACAGCCACAATACATTTCTATATACAAAACATCTTACAGACTCAGAAATTATATTTGTCCATGTCACTTCATGTTTTGTCAGACGTTTGAGGTCTGGAATACCATGGAGATGACTTTTGAAAAATCACTTCTCTTGATAATTCACTCTGCAGGGTGACAGGTTTTGAAGAGGAGAACATTTGCCAAGGGATTTGGATGATCTGTCTCAAGATTGTACGACCCTTTTACATTTTTCATGTTTTCACTTCACTTCAAGGATTACATTGTCTTCTATGTGTTGAGAAAATTCTACCATCCTTAGGTTTATAAAACCCTTTTAAACCCCATTGGATAAACTCAAACCACAAAGGTGGTCAAGCTAAAAACAAGACAGATTTTCTTAGTTCCGGAAAAGTTTACATTTTGGAGATACAAGGTTTTACCTGACAGCAACAATATGTTACTTAAGTTGGACACAAACAAGTGTCCTTTTACAAGGTCTCCCTATAAAATGGTAAAAAAGAAAAACGAAAAGAAAACTACAGATGAGCATTTAGAGCTGATATTTTCTATTTGTCCTCCAGACCTCTATCATGAACGTGTCCTTCCCACTGATTCATTTCATTTACCTCCCCTGTTGTAGCAGACAAGATCTGGTGATAAGTGAATGATACGTGGTTTCATCCACGTTACAAAACCATTATTGAAGAGGGAAAAAGAACTTCATTAGCCTTGCCACACAAGGTAATTGGAATTGGAAACAGCTGCATATCCAGTTTTTGAATGTTTGACATTGTCTCTTAGATAGGCAAGAATATCCGGCATTCAGTGAAAAAGGTCAGAGTGCTGAAGTAACTGGTGCTGCACCCCTACAGCGGTTCAGCGCCTTTGTGAAGGGCAATTTGAAAAGTTAGAAAATGTAGGCTAATACTTTATCGCAGCCGCCCTGCAGTTGCCTGCTCACAGCTGGAATACGCCAATCTGTCCTTGTTGAATGTTGGTGTTTATTGGCTAGCCTACTTTCATGTGCTGTCTACTCTTTATCCTGCTCTCCATGGCCATATTTGCAATTATACACTACATTAGATCATATTAGAAATTAATATCCTCTCCCTTTGCTTCTATACAAAGGCAAGAAGTCCCTCCAGTAGACGTTACCAACTGCCAACTCAGCAGACGTCCAACCATAAATCTATGACTAATTACTTTAGTTTATCAAGACACAGCAACTACCCACTAATTAGCCTTACAATGAATTGCAGTGTCTTGTGTTTCCACGTGGGCTTTTGAGTTAAACGCACTCACTGCATCAATCTGAAAATGGGGGTATTCAACCAAAGTATGTTCTATTTTTCAGTACAGTTATGAAAACAAAGCCCCGTGCCCATCTGCTATTATTTTGGAGTTGTAAATTATAGAACACGTACAGCCTGCCTGAACTATCCCTCAAAAATATGGGTCATCTCTTGAGAAAGGTTCCCATCAACAGGTGCATATATGTTCAAAATATGAACAGACTCATGCAGTCATTTACACTAGGAGAAGAGATGAGATGACTTTTTCTGCACAACACTGTCCTCCAACTGCAGCTGATTTATTGATGTAGTCAATTCCCATTCAAACACCTGGGTTGTACAGCAAGAGAGAGATTGAAATATCATCACGATGAGAGGAGCTACAGTGTAGTGTGTTCAGTAGACATTGTCCTCCGGTCAGTCTCTTTTGACTTTTGGCAGCTAATTAAATTTTTGAAATTGTTCTTTTTTGTTTATTTCTTCATACATTTCCATGTGTTCATTTATTCTGTCAGATTTTTAGTTAGTTCATCAGTCAGGAGAAGCAAAAAGCAAAACCAATTGTGATTGCAGCCCATCCTTGGAAGTTGCTGTCTTCCTACAGTGTGGGGTTTTTAATGCAGATTTGATTATTTTTGACAGGCACCCCAGTCCCATTACAAGCTGTTTTTGTTGCGCTGGCACATCACTTATCAAAACTGAGAGGCATTCCTGATTTTCTTTCTTTCTTTCCTTGATTACACTGGAGCCAGGAATCAGTGGTAGCTTCTTGGAAAGATAAAAATAGTATTTTTCAATGTTTGCAAGTACAGGATCATAGCCACAGTGAGGAAAGTAACTTCCGCTCCACTGCACGCACATGTATTGTTTTTTTTGCCAATAAACAATGAATTTTCACATGTACAACAACAGTGTACAAAAACTTCCAGTAGGCCAGTAGGGATCATAGAAGTCTGAGTCATCCAATAAAGGGTGTGTGTGTGTGTGTGTGTGTGTGTGTGTGTGTGTGTGTGCGTGTGTGTGTGTGTGTGTGTGTGCGCACATATTCAAGAACATTTGGTTGAAAAAAAAAAAGCAAACTGGTTTCTCAGAGAAATGTGCTAAAATGTTCACCACAACTTTAAAGCATTTAGACTGGCAGGCTTATTTGTATGGGTAAATGAATGAGAGGCCAGGGGTGTACTACGAAGCGAGATTATGGGGTTAGTGAGCTAACTTTAGACTTAAGTCAGACTTTTCAGTGTCACGAAGGCGGCTCTTTTAACCGGGGTATATCGCCATGGCAACTTATGCTGCACGACTAACCTGCTCCGGAGCAGGTTATGTTCCGGCTAACGGATTGAAATATGAAAGCACCGCCCTTTGACCAATCAGCTCCTTTGGAAATT
>OMLI01043739.1:2212-16646 GCA_900302605.1 Rondeletia loricata
AGCGGATGAAGTCCAGGCCAAAGTGGCGTTCATCCAGGATGAGGAGCGGGTTCTGTCTGACGATGAAGCGGTGGTGAGTTGTCCTGTATTCATACAACTACAATGCAAAGTGATTTCACTGATTAAACTGTAAACCAGAGAAGAGGAACTAATCAGTGAAATCAGCTGGTGTAGCGTTTGGTTGTAGCCTTGGGTCACGGAGGCACATGATTGAAAACCACGGGTATAGACAATTATGGAATTCTCAACTAAATCAGATCTAAGAGCAAAAATCCTCACAGACTGGGGTCCCTGGGACAAAACCTTAGCACAAATGGGGCTCAAACTGGGTTCTATTTGGTGATCCATGACATTTGGGAAGCCCTGCACTATCGGGACCTCCACTGAACACTTTACGGGGGTAAAAAAGGGTCTGTGTAAATACTGTAATTATGAATCTCTTGTCCAAAAAGAATTTCACTGAGAATAAATATAAACTTGATGTTGCTTGATATGGTGTTACTGATCATCTTGTTCACTTTTTTCAAGAAATGATAGAAATACCTGTGGCCTAAATTAACAGACTCAAAATTATTAGCTTGAACCCTTTTCTCTTGGATGCCTTCAGAAGATCAGTTGTAGATCAGAGTGTAAATTTGAACATTTGTTCCATACAGTGAATTGCTTTATATTGAATTGAATTGAATTGACTCACCTATCCAGATCAACTTCCAGTGAGTGCAACAGAGGAATAAGGTTAAATTCCTAGATTGCCAACATTACAAGCAACCTATAGTAAGGAGTGCAACAGTCAAAGCCATAGTTCCCAGACAATAGATGTGACAGCTGTTTCCCTAGAATGAAAATGTATGATAATGATATGATGAGGATGAGAAATGCTAGGTAAAAAAGAGGCAGAAAGTGTAGAAAAGTGTTTTTCTTTTACTTTTAAGGACACTAAAGGTGACCTTCATGCTGGCAAGGGCTACTGCTATCAGTCGGGTCGGGCCTTCACCTAGTCTTGAATCCAAATCAGACCTTGAGGTACCTGGTGATTCCCAGCCTTACTGAAATGAGTGAGCAAGCAGTTACTGTGCCTACTGCATTCAAATACAATGTTACACTACATCATGCCCATTAGTCTGGCATAAGAGGTGATGTCATGCGTAACTGTTCTTTTATGCAGAAGTTTATTTTGCGACACACAAGCAATCACAAGAAAAATGAGTTCTAGGATCCGATTAGTGCTGATCTCAATAGTGCATGTCGGGTGTAGACCTCTAGTCACTTTATCTAGTTTTGTGTTGTTCAGACTTAAAATGCCAAACAGCCACAGCTGATTTCTTGCATCTACATCTACCTTGCCTTCTCTGTGATTTTGTCCTATCCACATTCATTTTAATTCAGAACTGGACGAGCTGCAATGTGTGAGAATGTGGCTGTCTGTTCCACTTTCAACTGTTGAGTCTCCCTCCTACCAGGCAGCAGATATCAAAATCTCTGGCTGTAAACAAAATGGCTAGAGCTCAATTTTTCTCTTCCTCTCCCCATTCCTTTTTCAACTATAAATGGCAATCGGTATGAGCGATCACACACACAAAAACTAGACTGCACTCGGGCGAGGTGCCAACTTGCGCCTTATAGCCGAATATGTGTTTTTGACACCTTTGACCTTTTGACCTCAAAATCTAATCAGCTCCAGGGTACCTTGGGCTGAATATATGTACCAAGTATGAACATCATAGGGTTATTTGTTTTGTTATGGTGTGAACATACCCACATACTCACACACCCACATGGATAGATACAGACGGCGCTGAACACCCTACTTGCGCGCCTCGCTGGCGCAAGTAACAAGGTCTGTTAGGGCCTCCTGGTGCAGGGCAGGACAAGTTCAGATTCACAGAGTAGGTTGTCACATCACTGAGAATTGGGTCTGTTGACAGAGATGCACAAATTAAAGTTTGTCTATATTTTTGATTAGAGTAGAAGTGTCCTCTAGTCTGGTCAGGGGTGAACATGTGTCATTGACGTTAGCATGGCATTGACTTACTAATTTTAGCTGCTGTGAAATGTCCTGGGGCTGTTTTGGTGTTGTGGTGTTAGTATAAGTTTACACCACAAAGTTTACACCAAAGTTTACACTGCAACCAACATGAAAGGCTCATGGATGGGAAAGATCAGTGCTCATTTGTTATTTCTGCTGGCTAACAGGGAGGCGTTCCTAATGAATTCAAATGCATCTGAAGAGAGAATGAATATGAATATGCATGAATATGAAAATGCATAGTTATCTGTAATCAAAACAAAAGGTGATCAAGCTGGGCAAATTCAACAGGGTGCCATTAACAGGCAATTTACATTAGAACAGCCAAGCAGCCCTGCGTTAGCAGCTTAACATCAAGGTCCAAAGGCAGCAACAGTGGTACCATACAAGTAGGTATTTCTGTGTATGGGGGGTTTTAGATTAAGTATTTCGTTTTGTATTTGTCCAATAACATTTAGTTCCTCTTCAACTCCTATCGCCCGCTGGGCATTTCTACAGTACAAAGACATTTCCTTGGCGGCTTGACATTGAAATTCTTTTGCTGTACAGCCAGTGCCTACCCTAAATATGTCGGGTTCCTTTCAGGTAGATAGATAAATACCACAATTTTGGTGATAACAAAAAGAAAGAAAGATGAGTTATTTCCTCATCAGTGCTCAGTTGTGTAATGCCTGAAGACCTTGATTACTTTTCTTCCAATGGGGCCATTTTTATTTTTTTTGCACGCTTATTCAATTTGTGTCATTTTCACACCTTTTTTTATTACCGTACTTTCCCCCCTCTTTTTCCTTTCTCTTACGAAGCTTTGGGCTCCACAGAAAATTCCGTTTCCACTTCAGCGGTCCAGATAATTCAAGAACAGAGAGGATTTTCAGGAGGACAATTTGATGATCAAAGGAGGCACTCCACTCTGTAGGGGAAGGGACATTTTGAAGCGGCGCTCTCTTAGTATTCTATCATTATGTTATGGTCCTCCATTCCAGCAGAAGCCATTATTAATGTGGACTCAAGCACTCATATTCAAAAGGTTATCATTGGTATCGAAGAGGAATTTTCGGTCATGGTCATTGAATTGTCTCCCATTTCAATACACGTTAAACACAGGACAGATAAACTGCTCTGAACAGATATAATTTGAGTGCTCAATCTAAACATTTGCACTAAATCAGCACATAACAACATATTATTAATATAGCAATTGCTGCCGGACTGTCCTCTCTTTCCAGTTAACCTTGTTGTTTCAATTTGGCACCAACCAGAGGACAGTCCATTCTCAGAGGCACTGATGTGTGACCAAGCTTGGACAGTAGCTGTGTGCTGGTGAACAGAGCTGGAGGAAATTGCCTTCTCCCTAGCAATAGGCATTTGTGCAGAGGTGAATTTCACTTATCCATCTACTACCCACCCCCCACCCCCTTCAGAGCCCTTAACTCACTCTACCAGAAATGGAGAGAGACTGAATGTGGAATAATTTTTTTCTATTGAACAGGAGAGTGAAAGAAATCCCCCGATGAAAAAAGAAAGTCAGCCATTGGTGTTCAAGCTCTCGGTGATAAGAGGAGAGAAAAGTTGGGGAAATTTCACTTTTTGAATGTGTAGATGGAAAAGATTACTGTAGGTGCCTGAAAGGTTGGGAATCCACAATAATAGCATGCTAGTGGGCATGGCAATCTTGCTGTTTCAATGCTTAATAATATTGTCTACTCTCTACGGGATCCTATATAGGGGAGCTGACATTAGTCTGTAACAAGGCAGAAATGAAGACAGTGTAGTTAATCTAATATAGTTGGGAGTTAGTGGTGCATGGACAAAGGGAAGAAACAGACTCTTAAATATCTCATTATAATGAACTCCTTGGCATCCATAAGCACCTTCAAGCAATTCTGTAATGGTATTGCACTGGTATGCACAATACTCAATTTTTAGTGAATGATGGAAAAGGAAATCCGTTTGCGGCTGTATAATTGCATTGAAGTCGCATTCTATTTGCATTCAGACTGGTCTGTTAGCCGGTCTGATGTCTGCATAATTGAATTTCTATATTGTGCTGTAAAATACAACAACTACTGTGTAAATCAATTCAAGTGAAGTTTATTATAGAGTACTTTTAACAAACAGGATTGCCACAAAGTGCTTTACAGGACTACGGACAGAAATACGGATACATGCTTTTGTTTCGTTTCTGATATTTGTCTGTCTTAGTGGTGGATTGACAACATCCCACAGAGCCAGAATACACCTGCAAAGCTAGCTGACCTCATGTGACTTGTCACCTTTCCATCTTGCCAACGCTGAGCAATGTTCAGAACAGCCACTGCTACTCAGACACACACACACACACACACCCCGTGCCTTGGGTTGCCCTCCCTCCCTAGTCGCTACCAACCAAGGTCAGCCACTCGGCCCAGCTCTTCACACCATCTGTTTGAGCTGGTTGACATTTGGCCCTAGCCAACATTGTGAATTCTCACTTCAGAGGGAGCCCAGCACATTTGCATTCTGTTTCTGTATTGCATGTCAAGAGGGCACATTTCAGCCATTTTTATCTCAGAGGCGAGAATAAGGATCTTGACTGAATGTGCAAGTTATTAGCCAGTGAATTTGAGATTTAATGATGCAGATTGGATCAGTGTTTGGGCTTTGCATACATTATATATAATAGCTTTTGCCTCTTGATAGAATGCTGCATGCAAACTGCCCATCAGGTCTTGAGTCTAACTCTAACCATGACTTTAACGGTTGCAAATTTCTTCCAACCAAAGGACTATTCGTGTGAGTGCGAGGTTATGATTCAAATCACAGCCACACGAACAGGAAGGCAGACGTTACATCTTGGGCAGATGGTGGATGATGTCTCACCAGCCTCCATGAGGGGGCAGCAGGTCTCCAAGTTGAATGAGAGCTAATGGAAAAATGGAAAGTCACATTCACAGGTCATTTAATCTCTTTGTTTTGTCATGGGCTGGGCCTGCGGCGCTGCCTTTCTGCCTTGCTCTCTCAGAAAGAGAGCGAGATCCCTCCTGTTAAAAAAATGAACAGTACATGCATGCCTTGAAGAATTTCCTTTCCATGCGTTTGTCGGAGGGGTTTCGCAAGCTCACAGTATTTCTAGGATTTAATGTTTGTGTTTTGTGGAGATTTTTGGATCCGGACAGGGCTATAAGAGCAGAGTTTGTTTTTTTATTGTCTGAATTAAATGATCTGAAATGCCTTTTTGGAACAGTGCACACTCTTGCATCATTAGTGCAGAGCTAAGCTGTTCTTAGGATTCAAGCTTACTTAACTGACTGTATGGATATAGGCCTTGGTGTTACGTTTTGATAGCATGCACAGGCTTGACATACCACACTATGTTTGCTTACGGATTATACAGTAGGTGAGGTACATCATATGTTCATGTAGTCTACAGGTTGGTAGTACCCAAAGTGATACTTCCGGTGAGGCTGTGTCTTAGTGGTATTAGAAGCACTGTGTAGCCGCACAAGGCTTATATGGTCACAGTAACTTAAATGGTGGAATGAAGCGGTATGTGCAGGCTAGCAGGATCAAGGTAGTACACAAACTGGTGGCCATATAAGGGTTTTGCCTATCCATTTCTGTATCCAAACAACATTATAGTCTTGTTCTGTCAAAAAGCCTGCCGTAGCATATACAGCAGGCTAGCAGGGTTGAGAGGGAAAATGGGGATTGTCTGTGCTCTCTCCCCCTCAGTACCGTTCATCACCTCCCATCGCCTCATGTTTTTTCATCCCCAGCTAGAGTGCTTTCAAGTTATATAATGTGAAATGACAGGCTGAGACCAGAGGTGGAGTGATATGTGGATTGTAGTGCAGAGGAAGAGAAAACGGACCTGCTAAAAACGCTGTATTGTGTCATGTTCTTTTGAGGTAGGAGGACAGTGAGGGAGGGGGTGTGACGAAGGATTTGGGTGCTAACTGTAACAGACTTTTTTTTTGTTTGGTGCTGCAAACCTGACAGGATTGTGAAGATACCTCCTCAATCTCATCCCCTGCACCTCTAATCTTCTCCACACTCATCTTTTGTTATGTAACTGCTGAGATTGGATGCACTCAAGGTGGGTGGTATAGGTAATGGAGCCAGTGGGAGGTCATAGGCGAGAGAGGGATGGAGCAAGGTGATGGAGGTGTTGCTGCTCCATCAAGTCCTGATAGAGATGGGGATGGAGGCTTCTCAACAAGCCTTATTTCACCTGAGTACGTTCCTCACCAAGGGTATGTTTCGTAGAACTGACAGACTACAGTGGCCTTGGACAAGCAATGTCCTCATGGTCAGTCTATACTTATCGTGAGCTGGTAGTCAAGATGTACACACGCACGCACGCACGCACGCAGGCAGGAAAACAATGACTGTACACCTCTGTCACCATATAACAGCTAAAAATGTGGAAGGAATTGGGAATATCTCTCTTTCCAAGTTCAAGTTCAAGTTCATTTATTTATATAGCCCTTTATCACAAGCATGTCTCAAAGGACTTTACAGAGAATGAGTCAAACTAGATCTAACTGAGCAACAATCAATAGAGTTACAAAATCATGAAAGACAAACACAGGGAAGCAGAACAAAGCACAAGACTTACAATAGAAAATGTTAGCAGGACATAGCAAGCCTACCTATTCATGATTATCACCCCAAAATGTGACTTATAAAAACATAATGATTTATATATAATAAAATGCAACACAATGATAGACTAGGAACGTTGTAGCACACAGCTGTATTTATAACACTACATGTACACTACACAACAGTACATTACTGAAAGTGCTGCACTGACAAACCACCTTTAAAACAAGCCTAGGGCAATGATTTGTATTCTTATCAGTGTTAACCACTTGACAAATACTATTGATGCTGCACTCGTGCAACTGCAGTCTCAAGAACAGGGTACACAATGTTCAGTGAGCGATGTCCAAGCAGAAAAGACATTGGTTTCCCATAGGACAGTCAATGCTTGTTCTCACCAGGTGATTGCATTGATCAGTGATGTGATCTACCACATCAGGGATGTCTTAGCATTGCGTACATATTATATTGAACTAGTGAAAGTGTGCTAGTGAAACGCAGGAAGTTATCAGTACATTGTATTTTATGTACTTTTATTTCATTTGGTTTAGAGGTTGTAGGGACATTTTGCAGTCTAATACGTCACACAGCCTGAACGGGAATTGCTCAAACGTGAGCTGGGGTATTGTAGCTTTTCGACTAAATCTCAAATCGAATCGCATCAAATATCCTCTAACCCAAAATGGGGTGGGTTAGGGGAGGGGTGTGGCTGGTTGAAGACCTCTTGTATGAAGAACTCTGTCCTTTGTGGGGAGAAAGGAGATGTGTTTTGTGAGGTCTCCATGGCGACCCCACTGCACAGCATATAAGACGATAATGACAAGCTCTCCAAGACCACAGGGGCACCAGAATTGTGCACGTCCTCCAGGTTTCAGCTATTGTGGCGCTCGGGAGGAGTTACACAACCTGACATTCACCCTGAGAATGTTTCTTTCCCTATCATCTCAGGGCTTTTGAGACTGGCAAAGATTGGGCTTGCAAGCAAAGGGATGACACACGGAATGACAAAACTCCCGTGTCTGTCTGTCACAGGCTTGGTCTTTATCCGACTGACATTTGCTGGCTCAGGCTCATCCAGGCTCTGGAGAAGCCAGGGATAAGAGTCAGACACAGATGGCTTTTTCCCTTGCAATTCCGTCTAGCGCAATATTCAGAGAGGGGAAAAAGTTTCAGAATCTTCACCCTGTTTTCACAGACCCTCGGAAATGTAATTGCTCATACAAAAAGTAGGAGAGACCAGAGAGCGTGCACATACTGCAACAGTGTGTCATTGTTTTCTGTAGCATCTTGCCTTGCAGTGCGGTACCCATTTCATTTTGCATTAATAGCCATATAATTCCATACACATTTTTTTTTCTTTTCTATCCTGTTGCAACCTATTAGTGATTAAGGCTTGGCAGGGCTGTTACTTCAGTAGACACATTTTTGAGGTTCTTGTCCTTCTTGTAAGTCAAAAGAGCAACACAAAAATGCCTTGTGCCATTTCAGACTGATGAGGCAAAGCCAGCATGAAGGAGCTGTTGGTGTTAAATTGATTGGCGAGAGAAAAAAGCATCTGCTTTACAATAGCTTAACAGTTGCCTCAGAAGCACGCCTGCCATTGTTTCCAAACAAGAATATCCCACTTCTGTGTGCCGAGGAGTGTCACCTTCGGAAGAAATCTGTGAGAGCGAAATAAATTGTTACATAAGGAACATTTAGAGCCATCTTCTTTTTATAGCCTTCCAGGACCTTGATCTTTTTCCTTTTTTTCATAGCTGCCTCAACTCCTTTCCGTTCTCCGGGCAGTTCAGAGTTAATACGTAGGCAGAGAACAAAAGACAGGGGATACAGGGCTTGAGTCAGCAGCTGATCCAATGACAGAAATGGCACAGAGGCGAGAGGGTCCCAGGTGTAACCCTGACTCAAGTATCATTCCAAGAGAGGGGGGTTGTGATTGAGGGGGGCAAGGAGCGAAAAGAAGCATGGCTGTTGTGTGCATACTTCCTGACGGCGAGCAAAGAGACAGGGCAGCTGACTCCTTCGACCTTCACCAAAGCAAAACAGGGCCCAGATCTGGGGACAGTACTGGCATGGGAGTGCAACTTTCTTGTCTCCGCATTTATTTCAGTAAAGGTGGTTTGATCAGTAAGAGGTCGCTGGTCCTGTTCAGCTACCTCCAGAGATACTTCCGCTGACTGGAAAGCCAAAGTGCCATTGGAAGACATTTTTGTATCAGAGGCAAATTTGAAATATATTACCTACCTGTTCAGTCTTTTAAGATCTGCACAGGCCTCTCACACAAAAGAGCATGTTTATCGGCAGAACTCCTAGTGCAGTGATAAAAAGGTTCTAGTTTTGGCTAGCTCGTTGATTACAGTATCAGCCATGCTAATGCTAGTCACTAGACATTACAGTGAAGGGCGAGGTGTAAGCAATTAATTTTCTTCTACATTCAAATCCTCAAGGCTCCAAAAAAGAAAACCCTAAATTCTATTAGCATGTTATCGAACATGACTTCAACTCCCTATTTGAGTGCTCTGAGGCTGAGCAGAGTAAACCTGTGATGGAGACTCTGAGGAAGTCCTTGATGGGGTATTGCGTTCACTCTGACTCCCTCCCTCTCCCTTTCTTTCTCTTTCTTTCTCTCTGTCTCACGCACTCCCCTCACTCCCTCTACAGAGTGACATTTATTAATTAAATATGGCGTACTGCCGCAGGATGCGCGTCCCTTTCCACTATCTCCAGACACTAATAATTACATTGGCATTTAGCTCCGTGATAAGCCGACCCTATGGCCTTTATGAAATGTTCCCTGGGCCTGGATACTGAGCGAAATATAGACCGATGCGATGCTGTACATCGATCCATCTGCCTGTCTTCTCGCTTTTATGTTAAGAGAAGAGGCACCGTTTATTAGCATGGTCAAATAATCCATGTAATAATCCATCCATCTAATGTAAACACGTGACTTTTACTGAAGTAGCAGAGAAATGATAGGGATAAGCCAAAAACTCAATTACATCAGTATTTCCCTTTAAGATGATGCCTTATCTATCTTAAGTTACCCAAAACGCTTTAGTGTTACGTTTGATTTTGCTTGAGCATATTACTTTGCCTCAGGTGGCCTAATCATGCTTGTATATTGCAAGATTATAATGTGGCTTATCAGCTTGAGGGATGTATCAATTGATGCTTAAATCACAATGACTGTAAACATGCATTTAGTTTGCAGAAAGCTCCCTTGCACCACTTACATCTTAATAAGTTTGTCAGCAAATAGCCTGTCATCTCTTTCCTCAATTCTCTGCAATCATTTCCCCACGATTCCTCTTTATACACGACTGCTTCCCTTCCTTACACTTGCAGGAACCAATGAAGAAGTGCCTAGACCTTATCCTTTTTTATAATGACAAATAGTTATTTGCAGTAATTTTGGCACATTTCACATCTTTCACATGGCTGGTGTTATTTCTCAAAAAGCTATACAATAGCTTCACTTTCCCACAGCTAGGGATTTCGTTTTCCACTGCTTGGGTAGGAGAATAATTCCACAATCCACTGCGAGGCAATCACCGAGGCAATCAGCTTGGTTTGCCTGAATAATCTCTGATCACAAAATTAAACTTTGGAAGCAGATTGGAGCCTAGCTTGTTCCAGCGTGACACTCGCTGAAATCACCTGGGAAGGTATGGGTGGAAATCATCTGAGCTTCAAATTGGACCTTTGGACTCAGGGGATTGTGTGTGCTAAGTATCAGCTAAGATGATCAGCGTTGTACCTTGGGAAATCTCCCAATGAGTTCTATTATTTTGGTCGATGTTTCCCCCCTCGTCTGTCAAGGGGCCTGAAAGGGGATCACTCGTTAGTACTTTGGTATCTGAACAACATGCTATGTGGCACTGGAGACCGAACAGAGCAGAGGATACCTGAATTGGGGTGGCGAGGAGAGGCTTGGATAAGGAATCCTGAGATAAGGAGGATTTCTAACAACCATGCTGTACAGTCCAACTGGCAGATCTATTACATATGTGACTTTATGTCCATGCTTGTGCACATACAGTATGCACGCACATGCACTATACTGTAAGTACTTTAATACTGTGTGGGAGCGTTCATATTTTCTCTTGGGTGGGTTCATGGTAATTCAGTGTCATCTTTTTGTTTGTGCTATTTCCACATATATGCAAGGTGATACATTTCATGACTATAACTAGAAACCTAATATTCTCTTGCCAGGTGGATGTGAGTGGTATTTGTACATGTAGATCTATGCTGCTGGGAATAGCTGGATTTATCAAATAACATAGCACAGTATGTAACTATGTTATTTGATCTTTCCTCTGGCTGTAAGGCAATATCTTTGCATACTGTTTTATCAGCCCTCTTGTTAGATTGACTAAAGAAAGTGTAGAGCTTACTGTGTATGTCAAAGCTGTGGGTGAGTCAAATCCCTCAGAAATTGCTTATTCAGATCCAAGTTACAGACTGACTATACTGCTACATAAAAGTAAATATGCCTGGTGTACAATCTGACCATGTTGCAGTAATTTTGTCACTACTACAACTGTAGCATTTTGGTCTGCAAACATCACCTTATTCCCCTATTAGACCCCTGGTTGTATATTTCAACCAGAGCAAAGGGACCGATTAGCAGTTCGCCAGATTCAGGCTGTCTTCTACTATTAATTTCATGTATTAATAAATTAACATGAATAAGGTGGAAGCACATTACGATTGTATGCTGAGGGAATGGAAAGGGTTCAGATTAGTTCCCCAGTATTCTTTCAGTCTTAAACTGTTGACCAAGCAAGCAACAATGCTTCATTTTCATGTTGATGTTGACTGCCTCCCAGTCCAAATGTCCAGATCCACAGTTGTGTTTATTAGCTTAGCTTAATTGTGCATAGTATCTAAAGGTCAGCGCCTGCTGTGATACATTGCTGCCAAAATGGCTTCCAGGGGAAACTACTTCACATGAATAAACACTGAGAGCTGCATCACCTTCCACCCCTCTGTCCCCATCCCTTACCTCCCAATGTGCAGCAGCGTCACGTACAGGCCCTGGACGAGGCCCCAATGACTGATGGGCATCCACTGGTAGGCATCGCCTCGCTGACTTCCATTTCAGCTGGCAAAAGGCAGCAGATTAATTCGCTTGTCAATTCCCCCCCCCCTCTTTTCTGCAGAAGCCTATGTTTATTCAGATAGGAGGAATGATGTGTTTGTCCTCCACTGAATTAAAACATGCAGTATATCTGTATAACTACAGCCTTCTCTATGATGAATGGTATTTGACTTCTATAAGCAGTAAACTTCTCTGTTTGGCTGTAAAAGCTGATTTAATGAGAGAGTGACTTGAATAGATAAGCAGATATGGCAGCGGGGATATTGGGAGGCGAGCTGAATGGGAGATGGATGGTGCACAGTTTATGATCAGTTATGTAATGCGCTTTTTATAAGCCCGTACCTGCGGGGCCAGCAGGCTCTAAGCAATAGATGAGATTGTGAGTATATGCATGAGGTTGTGCGTGTCCAAAGAGTGAAAGAGTCCAAATGTGTGTGCTTCAGAGGGGGTGCGTACATCTTTTGGTGCAGGTCATGTATTAGATTGTGTCAAGAGTTTACAAGGGAGGAAGACGTGTTATGTATGTTGAGTACCTGTAAGGCTACAGTAGGTGTAGCCTATGTGTGGTCACACCTTTGATTCATACCTTTGTTGCTTGTGTTTGTATGACATTTGAAACCAAAAGGCGTACTACATGTTTGTACCTACAGTAAGTGTATGTTTGTCAGACTTGGGTCAAAAAGTATTATCTTGATCATTTTTTGCACTCTCACTGATCAGTATCTTCTCCCCCCCCAGGCTTTGCTGGGAGGAGGCCATCAGATGGATCTCTCCATGTTCCAACACACACTCTGGGGCAGTCTGAGAACTGGGGACAGTGTTAAGGTGCGCGCCATCATCCTTCATTCCCTCCTTCCACTTTTATTTTCCGTGGCTCTTTTCTCCATCTCTACTACCCTAGCCAACTACATTCTTCTTTCCCACCTTACCGCCTGATGTTCCTTTATTCTTTCTACGGTTTCTCTCTCATTTTCTGTCCCCTCCTTCCTTGTTTATCCACCCAGATTCCATTCCTCTCAAAGCTTTCCCTGTCTGTGATTTTACTGTAATCCATACCCATCACCTCTATCCACTGACTCTGCTTATAAACGTATTCTCAACAATGACTACAAATACATGCAGGGAGAATTACGTTCTTAAAGGAAAAAATCCTCCTTGAAACACTTTAACACTGTTAAAAGAACAACTATTGGCAATGTACCTTGCATTTCTGGGCCCATTTTGTTGATTGGTGGTGTATATTTCTTATTCCTGTGGATAACTGGCCAAATGTAGAAGACGTCACGTCAAGGTATTTCCAGCACATCTACCATGGAGTATGATAGCGGAATTTTTCACCTATCTAAAACATCAGCGGTGTTTCTTTCTTCAATCACCATTTTGCACCAATGTTTAACAATCATACAGGGATGAAATCCTTCGTAGAAGAGGCAGAGATACGTACCAATTTTTCCACTGACAGCAGGCGCAATAGTCCACAATGCAATGCAGCCACAAGATATAATGCATTTTGAGTAAGGGGCGAGGCCACGATTATAGACATTCCCCTATATTCACAAACTAGTTGGCTAGATAACTATATTTATATGCCCATACACCCACCTTTGATTGAAAGCATCAAGTGAAAGCATCAGACTCGCGTTATGGGTACATTTTGATAAAGCAGTGGATGAGACACCACAGGAATATTATGATAATTGGTTTATTCATGGCAACAGGGATACTCAATTGCTGGATATGAAAGGTTCATGTAAACTACTTAACTCAAAGAAGACCTTAGAGGAGAATACCGGTGTCATTTACTTCTGTCTACGTATGTATGCCGTATGTAATTAGATTTTTTAACATTTACTTGTTTTTCGTCGTAAAATACAGACTTTATGGCGTTTAACCTAACTTGAAATTAACTGCTGTCCAGGCTAACAAAGATACCCCAAATAAGAAGACATAGATGTGACATGGATAGGATTATTTCCTGGTGGAGACTTCCATTTCTTCCTGTGTGATTACATTACATTTCATTACGGCATTTAGCAGACGCGTTTGTCCAAAGCGACTTACAATAAGTACATGTTGTCAACAGTAGTCAAACCAACTGTATATCACAGTCTTCATCAGCTGATTGCAGCATGATTGAAAGTAAGCAGAGCATAACGTAATGCGCGCACTGATATGAAAACCCTCAAATCGGGCACAATGAAATAACGATAAAGGAAAATGAGCTCAGATATCTCCAACTATGATGACTGTGTGCAGACACCACCAGGAATACCGTATTTTCCGCACTATAGGGCGCACTGGATTATAAGGCGCACTGTCAATGAATGGTCTATTTTCGAACTTTTTTCATATATAAAGCGCACCGGACTATAAGGCGCATTAAGCGAAACAAAATTCCCATGTTCTACTGCGTGACTGATAGCCTTGAGTTTGAAGTCCGCGTCGTAAGCGTGTCTCTTGACAGGTGCAATTTTGGGGTCCTTATACACACACACACTGTAATATTATGGTGAAGCACAGTATGTATTACTCCGCGACGCTCCTGACTACGGTAGCCGTAATGCTGCAAGCGGTGCGGCTTTGTAGTTTACCAGAAAGACGAAGCACCGGACACAGGAGTTCTGAATTGTGGTAGAGACCTGGCACTTTATTTGCTCACGACAACACTCTTCTCTGGCTGCTGGCTCCAAACCCTTACAAAGTAGGGAGGTAAACAT
>OMLI01043765.1:5093-15443 GCA_900302605.1 Rondeletia loricata
TGTGTGTGTGTGTGTGTGTGTGTGTGTGTGTGTGTGTGTGTGTGTGTGTGTGTGTGTGTGTGTGTCTTCGTCATGGTACTGACTGGACTGGACATCATGTATGCAGCCAGGGACACCGCACAGCCAAGGTGCAGCGACTCTGCGTAGTTCTGACCACTGGCATGTTGCAAGGCCGTTGGCTGTACACACAATACAGTGACTGAGACTGTTACGAAACACACGTCACTCCAGTTTAGATGATGATGGATAACAAGGGAGACATTCATCAATCATTAAAGGTGCTGTTCTTATTGGCAACCTGGGAAGCGTGCAGATTTAGGTTTTAGTAGTTAAAGCACTTTAAGTTATATTAGACTACTTTGTCTTACAGTCAGTGGTGAAAGTATTGGGATCTTTTATTGCTGTTTGCTCACTATTGTCACATACCTCTTTTAAGTACATAGAAAGTACATAATTTGAGACAGGAACTTATTACCACAAGGCCATATTTGCCCTGTGTCTTTCAGCTGGTGAGACAAAGGAAACAGAGGTGCTATAAAGAAGCTTGTGTGTCTCAGCATTCCTGTACATGTATGTGCAAATGGTTGATCATTGGGACTATGCGCAGCATGCGTGTATGCGTCCTTGTGTGAGTCTGTGTGTTTTGCAAGCGCGCAAGCAGCCATGTGCATGTTCACACACAGTGCCAACTGTTAACTTCCTGTCGCCTTGAATGAAGGCACTTCTGAAAACCACAGGGTGATCACATGACACGGCGGGTCTTCCACATTGTGCGTTCAGTTGTGTCTGATTGTGCAGCACAATGATTTCCAAATCCTCACCTTGGACTCTTGTGCAAGGGTGATGAAGAAAGTCTTCCTGAAATAGATATACTGCAACCAAAAAGAGGAAGAGGAAGGACAAGAGGAAGAGGGTTTGACATAGAGGAGATGCAGACGAAGGGTGAAAACAGCGATCCAGTCACCGTCGCAAATGGTGGTGAGTTCACTGTATATGTAGAGCTCTTCCATACTTTGCATACATAATTACTATAAATTTGAAAAGCGTATATAGCTAGGCATCATATATGTTAACATTCAATCTGATGGTAAAGTGAGGTAGACAATACAAGAATGTACTTTCTGATAGCAAATGTAGGGTATGTGTTCAGCTATTCCATGATAAATAGATAGTTTAACTTGCAAGGAAAGTAAAACTCAGAATTGTGGAAGTTGGGTAAAACTATGAAAAAGAAGGTTTTAAGTATAAAGTACCAACTAGATGACTGATTACTGTTACTCTTCTCTTCTGTTCTGTGTCATTCAGCTTGTTCGGTATGGTGCACTGAGGAAGTACTGCTCCCTTACTTCATAGATGAGAGTCGGCAGGCCACCATGGAGACACAACACACTCCTGTCCACCCCCTTCTCCCAGAACTTAGACTGGTCCTCCTGGGCAGGAAAAGAGCAGGGAAGAGCTCAGCAGGCAACACCATTCTGGGAGGAATAGGAGGGTTCGAGAGTGGAAATCCTACGGAGGAGTGTGTGAAAAGGCGAGCGGACGTGGCAGGGAGAAGAGTCATTGCGGTGGACACCCCTGGGTGGGAGTGGTACTACCCGCTCAACAGCACGCCCAACTGGGTGAGGCGAGAGACTTTACGAAGTGTGTCGCTTTGCCCTCCCGGACCCCACGCTGTGCTCCTAGTGGTACGGTCCTGTGCTTCCGTGACAGAGGCCTACACCAGTCAGATAGAGGAGCACCTGGAACCGCTAGGAAAAGGGGTTTGGGACCATACCATGGTGCTGTTCACCAGGGGGGATGAACTGGGCCTGGTGTCCATGGAGCAGCGGATCCTGACCAGTGGACCAGCACTCCAGAAACTCCTCCAGAAGTGTGGGAACAGATACCATGTCCTGGATAACAGGAGCAAAGGAGATGGGACACAAGTAAAAGAGCTGATAAGGAAGTTGGAGGAGATGGTTCAGGGGAAGAAGGAGGGAAGCAGGCATTTTGGGATGGATAACACGGTTCTGATGGGTCTGGAGGCAGACGGGAAGAGGAGAGCAAGGGAGAGGAGGAAGAAGCAGAGGCAGATGGAGGCGCAGGTGCAGAGAGGGACTATCAGAGCTGCTCTCATGAGTGAGTTCTTCAGCCTATTCAATTTGAAATTACCTATTTTATAAAACTTCCATTTCCTCTCAAGTGCATATCACCTCATATCATGCAAATCTCCACAAACAATCAGGCACAGAAACTGTTTAATCCATCACATTTCAATCAATAATAACCTTTTTTTATATGCCACCTTTCATACACAAGTACAAAAGTTTTAATAAAATAAATACAAATAATAATAAATAAATAAATAAAAATACATATGAACAATGAATAAATATGTAAAGACAATTGAGAGAAAAAAAGTGTTGCAAAGGAAGCTAACAAACAAATAGCATAAAACAAGAAACTAGTTAACAGCTAGCCTAAAAAAGTGAGTTACAGCATAGTATTGCAAAATTGTATTGATCCATGGACGCCAAGTATTGCTATTTTATTATTTAATTATAAATATTTTAAATACGCATTGAACCTTTTGGTACTAGGATAACAAAACCGACACAGCCGTACCCAAGCTCTACAGAGAAGTGAAGCTTAAAGTTGAGGAATCATTGAGTCCAGCAGAAAGAGTTGCATTGACTTGCGATGCGTGGACATCAAGGGCAGTGGATTCCTATGTGTAGTTTTCATTTGAGGACATAATTTGCAGTCAAAAAAGGCTATAAATCACAATATATCTTCAATCTTCGCAATACTACGCAATACTAGCATATCGCAAATCGTTAAAAATCGCAATAATATCGTATCGTGATAATATCGTAGCGTGGGGCCTCTGGTGACCCCTAGTCAAAAGCATCTTGTCTGATGATCTAAGGCTGCACTTTGGTACATAGGGAGATAGATTATTAGCATGCAGTGAGATTAAAACAGAATTATTTCACTCTAACGCTGTACCGTTCTCCCTGCCAGGCGATGGTCTCCAGATCTCAGAACTAGACTCCCGGCAGTCGTTCTCCAAGACTGCCCGACGTCTTCCTGAGCTCAGGCTGGTTCTGCTGGGGGAGCGCGAGACGGGGAAGAGTTCTGCCGGGAACACCATCCTGGGCGGTACAGGCTTCTTCCAGACGGGGACGGTAACGGAGGAGTGCGTCCGCCAGCAAGCGGAGGTGGCCATGAGGCTGGTGATGGTGGTGGACACCCCGGGCTGGGAGGGAGGTGTAGCGGGTGCCACACCAGAGAGGGTGAAGAGGGAGGTGGTGGGTAGCACGGCCTTGTGTCCTCCAGGGCCCCATGCGCTCCTGCTGACTCTGAGGGTGGATACACTGGTGAAGGTGGGCCCTGTGAGGGAACATTTGGAGCTTCTGGGTGAGGGTGTATGGAGGCACACTGTCCTGCTGTTCACCCACGGGGATCAACTTCGAGAGGGGGTAGATATTGAGCAGCACATCCAGAGCGGGGGCAGGGATCTGCAGTGGTTACTGGAGAAGTGCAGGGGCAGGTGCCATGTTATTAGCAATGTAGATGGAGCAGGGGTTAGTGGGAGAGGAAGAGGAAGAGGAAGTGGAGGCTCCGCACAGGTGACAGAGCTCCTGGAAAAGGTGGAAAAGATGGCGGCGGGGAATAGGTGCGAGGCTTTCTCAGGCCTGGTTCAGGAAGTCAGGGATCTCAGCCGGCAAAGGAATGAGAAGTTCAACCAGCGCCTGAAGGAGATCGGAGACAAGATGCTTCGTCAGGAGGTGGAGTTGAAGAAGATGAGGGAGAGAGAGGTGAAGAGCATCAGGTGGTTCTTTGATCGGAAGAAGAAGGTGAAACCACCCGGGAAGGCAGACGCTGAAAGGGAAGAGGAGGAAGATGAGGAGAGGAAGAGTGGTGAAAGGAAGAATGAAATTGGTGAGCTAGAGGAGAGGATGAAATGGCTGACGGAGGATAAGGAGAAAGAGATTCAGCATCTCAGTGCAGAACATGACAGAATCCTTGCAGCGCTACACCAGAGTAGCCGAGAAAGGGAAGAGGGGTCGCTCAAACTGGAGCTAAAAGAGAGAGAGATTGATGAGCTGAAAGAGAGAATCGACGAGCAGCAATTGAAGCTGCTCGACCTTGAGCGTGCCAGTGTGGAAAATGACCATGAGAGAAAACAGAGGGAGGACGCAATTAGAGGGAGGCAACAAGAGTGGATGAGGGAAGTAGATAATTTGACAGAAAAGATAGAGCTATACAAGAAAGAGAAAGCAGAGTGGATGGGACAAAGTTGAGTCTTTACAAGCAGAAATGAATGAGTCTAGAAGGCACTATGATGATGCTGTTTTATGGCATGAGAGAGAAGATAAGAGAAAAGCACAGGAAAGAAACAGAGAGATAGCAGAGATGGAACAACAGCTAACAAGAGAGATGGAAAGAAAACTACATGAAAAGGAGAAAGAGAGGGAAGAAATGAAACTTGAGGTGAAGAAAGCGCTTCAGGAAAAGCAGACGGCTCTCGAGGGCATAAAACAACATGAAAAAGATATGGAGATGAAACTGAATGAGAAAGTAGAGGAGATGAAAGTGATGGAGAGAAAAATACAAGAGAAAGAGGAAGAGGTAGAGGGCATAAAACTGCAGCATGAGGAAGAGATGGCCAGAAAATTGATTGAAATAGAAAAACTGATGGAGGCAAGGAGAGTTCAACACCAGGAAGAAACTGATAGAAAACTGAAAGAAAAGGAGGAAGATATGGAAAGGGTCAAACAACAGCATGATGATGAAATAAGGGCCATGCAGCAAAAAGAACAAAGAGAGATTAAAGAGTTGAAACAACAGACTGCAAAAGAAATGGAGAAACAACTGCAAGAAAAAGAGTTAGAAATAGCAGAGTTAGAACAAAGGTACGCAGTCCAAATAGAGGAAAAAATGCAAGAAAATGAAAAGAGATGGAAAGGATTCATCTAAATCACAAAAAGAGATGGAGCAAAGACTGGAAGAAAAAGAAAGAGAGATTGAGGAGATTAAACTGCATGTACAAGAACTGGAGGAAAAACTGCAACAGAAAGAAGAGAGAGAAATGGATCATTTACATTACAAGAAAAGGATGGAGCAAAGACTGGAAGAGAAAGAAAGAGAAATAGAAGAGACGAAACGGCATATAACGGAAATGGAGGAAAACCTGCAAAGAAAAGAAGAAGAGAGGGAGGAACTTATTCTAAATCACAAGAAAGAGACAGAGCAAAGACTGCAAGAAAGAGAAAGAGAGATGGAAGAGACGAAACTACAGCTTCTAAACGACATGGAGAAAACACTGAAAGAAAGGGAAATGGAGATAGAGGGTATAAAACAGCAAGCCGACTCCAGGGAGACAAGATGGAGGGAAGAACAGAGAAAGAGGGATGAGAAGGGAGAAAAGGAGATCAACAGACTGCTAGAAATTATTGAAAAGAAAACACAAGAAATAACACAAGCACGATGTTTTGTCGTGCAGAAAGAAACGGAGATGGATGAGGCACAGAAGACATGTGCAAACCACGTCAAAGAAATTGAACAGCTGAAAGAAAACGATCAAAACAAAACCTCCAGTATCATCGAAATGCAGCAACGTCACACAGAGCAAGAGAGGCAAAGAGATGCTGAAATGATGGGAAAGGTACAGGAGAAAGAAGCGGAGCTCAATAGCCTGAAGCAGAGAGACATAGTAAACGAGAGAGAGATTATCCAACTGAGGCAAACAATCGAGCAAACAAAGTCAGAGCTGAAGGACTTGACCAGCAAGATGGAAAAGGAGATGACCAACATGATACAGGAATATGAGAAGGAGCTTATGAGAACAAATGAGAACGTGGAATCCGTTATAAAGGAGAAAGACGGCGCTATAAGCCATTTGCAGCATATGGAGGAAGAAAGCCGGCAACACGTTTCGGACGTCACCGAGAAATATGAGGAAAGCCAGAGGAGAGTCGAGGATCTGCTTGAGCAAAATGAGAAGATGAGAAAGGAGATGGACCATCTCAAAACGAAATGTGAGGAGCATAAGATGAAGTGTGAAGCGCATAGAAATGCTGTTGAGAGTAGAGAGGAAGAGATTAGAAAACATCTCAGTAGATACGAAGAGCAGATGAAGACCAAGGAATCTGAAATCCAGAGCATTCTTAATGAGAGAGATCTAGAGGTCAGTGCATTGAAACAGACAAATGACAAACTGCAGAGAGAGGTGGAAAGGATGAAAGAGAGAGAAGGTGAGGGTGAGAAGCAGCTGAACGAGACGAGAGAGCATTATCAGAGACAGACGACGGAGAAACAAAATGAGCTGGGTATGAGGGATGACGGGATTGAAGAGGAATTCTTGAAAAGGGAGAGACAAATTGCAGCAAGGGGACGGGACATGAATAGAAACGAATTAGAGTTGAGCAAAAGAGGACATGAACTTGATGCTGATGATGGGAGGAATTCATGCAATCTGACAGCTGCATTTGAGAGCCCAGCAGACGATACCCATGTTATGTACCAAGACGTCAGCGTGGTGGACGAGCACGAGAGGAGGGAAGAGGGGAGAGGAAAAGAATCAGAGAGAGGCAGAAGCTCAAAAGATTGGGAAGATCGGAGGATAGAAACGGCGTCGTCATCTGCAGAGAGCAATAACTGTCAGCTTGAAACACTAAAAGAGATAGCGATGACAGAGGAAAAGGAGGGGATGAAAGAGAGAGCATTAGCGGAGCGGAAGGGGAAGGAGAAGAAAAAACAGGGAGAGGAACTTGTAGGTGCAAAGGTCACCAGAGATTTCAAGTTGTTATCTCTAAGTCAGGGCCACAGACTCGCAAACAACAAAGACTGGCCTGAGTCAGATTTGAGGGTGGTGGTGTTGGGGGAGACCTGGTCGTCTCGCTACCCAGCAGGAGTCACCATCCTGGGCGGAGAGGCGTCACAGCCCGATGGATCTACCCCCCCCAGGCCTTGGAGAGGTCAGATAGCCGGACGGCGCGTTGCTGTCATGGAACCACCGGGTCTCAGGTGGCGAGACGGACCGGATCCAAACGACACGGCACAGAGGAAGGGGATCCTAGATAGCGTTTCCCTGTGTCACCCAGCACCCCACGTTCTCCTTCTGGTCATACCGGCCTTCCTGACATGCACGCAGAAGTACAGGAGAGCAGTGGAGGGCCATATGAGTCTGCTCGGGGAAGAGATTTGGCAGCGCACCCTGGTGCTGTTCACGTGGGGGGAAACTTTAGGGGAGAGCGCAGAGCAGCATATCCTGAGGAACGGGGTCCTAATGGGGCTGGTAGAGAAGTGCGGGGGCAGGTATCATGTGCTGACCAGCAAAACAAGCAACTCTCTAATTGAGGGGTTATTTGAGAAGATAGAGGATATTGTGTCATTAAATAGTAGACAGAAGTGTTTGGTATAGAAATATATGTGAGGGGTAGAGACAGAATGGATAAAAATACAAATAGAATTGTATTGAATTTATCATTCAAGGTAAAGTAAATTGCTGTTCAGACTTATGTGAACCATCTTTAAACAACATGTAAAACAATAAATGAGTAATTTCTTCCATCCTGCTTGCTGAATGATTCATTCATTTACATGGATAACAGTGTAAAATGATAGAATTATGTCATTTAATAAAAGTTTGAATGATCTGCAAATCCAAAGTTGGATATTTCTAAGACGGATATGGATTTCTCAGATGAACCTTGGCTGACTGCCATGACTCCATGACATCATACTTCCTCCACAAGATGGGGACCTTGTGTCACTCTATAGATTATTTTCTGAACACCCAAGTATTAAGTGTTGAAAGTAATTGATGACAAGGAGTTGATGGTGAAAGTGTAGTGAAGCTAGTCAAATTTGACCATGTTTTTAAAAATGTTTGTGTAAATGGCTACTTAAAAATGCTCCATCTTGACTGGAGACATTTCAGGAGAACCAAACTCGTCTCGCAATTATAACCCCAGGGAGTCTCCCGCATGCTGAGAGGACTCCTGCTTTGACAAGTAAATGATGACTCTTGATGAGAGGAGAATGGCTTTCTCAGAATTGGAAAAGGAAATTGTGGGTGAAATACAACAACTTCTATCATCTGTAGAGCCAGATACAAAACCACTCATGTGCAATCAGCAGGCTAATAATTATGGAGTGTGGACGCTGGCCCACATCTAACGTAGCAGCAATGTTTCTTTAATCTGTCCATTCGATATGAGCTGCCTTTAGAGGCAAGATGAGAGGGTGGCGTATCAAGATGGATCCCCGCTTCTTCCATCATCTCTGCAGGGTGTGACAATTTTCACTGCATTTGGGAGAAATGAAAAAAGTTGTCAAATTGCAGTTGATGCGGACATAATTTAGTTTTAGTAACGTTTTAAAGCTATCAGGTATCCAACACAATCTCAGCCACAGAAATCCCTTTTTATTTTTAGATCCCTAGATTTATCATACTACACATGATTTATTGATTACAATATTGATTACAAGCATCGATTAGTGCATTATTTTACATTTCTTGGTGAGTTTAAAATTATTTACGCTGTCTTGAGTGCTTATATAGTGAATTTGTACTTACTTAGTATGTCGTTTTAATTGTATTTTTGTTTATGTACTGTACATGTATATGTTGTTGGTCAGGTTTCTCTTGAAAAATTGATTATTTTAACCTCAATGGGACGACCTGATTATCTAAAGGTTAAAGAGACCGAATGCATACAGAACAGACATGTATCATGCAAAAAGGCAGAAGGGGTTAGACATTAGGACACGAAGAATGAGCGTGTAAAATGTGATTTACCGTATATAAAGGTGCACTGTAGCACCAAATGAGTGTCACAGCTCTCACACACACTTGCTTCTTTCCATTCAAGGTCATAAGCCCTCTCTTCGGGTATGTGCTGGGTCAAAGGTGAACCCTTGCTCCATATCAGCACTATGGCACTGAATGGTGCAAACAGTGAACGATGAAACCAATCTTGGGCACTCAGTTTGGTTTTAGCTGGCGTTAGTTCAGATTAAGCCACCACGGTAACCCTAATTTAGCTTCATTTGGGGCCTTTTTAAGTCCTGAATGAGGCTTTTTGGAGAACATGGATGGGGCCACATTTACATGAACTACAATAGACAGGAACAGCGCAGTCAATCATGTCTACAAATGTTGGAAACAAAATGACTAGGCTATGTTAAAACAGAAGTTAATGGTTTGGCTGATTTCTATTAAGGCCTGTGCATGCTCATTTGAATAATGGTCTTTCCAACAATGTTTTTCTTTCCTGTACTTAACCCAGGAAGGAAATAAATGTGATTGCGCTTTAAAACGAACATTAATATTCAAGTGGTTTTAATACTCTAGGTTTTTTTCTGACTCACCATCATTATTACTGCAGTCTGGTGTTAGTCTGGTGTTAGTTTATGATAAATCATATTTTGATTGTGCATTTGGATGGTGGTGGAAATACATTTGATGGGTTTCATTACAAAACACTATACATCCATTTGTGTCACAGTGATGGTTTGATTTAATGTCTTCTTTTGTGGCTGTTGACAATAGACCGCCTCTTCTGTTGATTTTGTCCGGATATTTTGTCAGCTTTGTAAATTGCTTTGTGCTCTCGGGGCTTAATATATTGACCTCCGAAAACATTTCTGGACAGAACGTTTCTTTCTTTCTGTGGAGACATCACAGCTCAGGGAGGCTAAGCGCGGGAGTGATGATCGGTGTGGTGGACGGGTAGGTATTTTTGAGCGTGCCTGCAAAGGTCAGCGCTGGTCTCTCAAGGGTGAGGATTTATATTGAACCTGATGGACCATGAGGAGGGCCATATCTGCCCCGCACATCTCCCTGCTCCCCCTGTGCCTCCTCTACCTCGGCCACCCCCCGGGGGGCTGCGTTTAGATAGCGTTAGCGTTAGAATTAGATCGCTTGTCTGCACGGCTATAACCACCCATGGTCCCAGGCCCTTGGCTCTTGAATCTGTACACACAATAGTTATAGCATAAGGGAGGGGCACAAAAACACTGAACATAATGTAACTGGTGGGGTAGAAGGTGGCCAGATGTCTACCAGTGCAGATGTTAAAACTTCAGCTGATCTTGAAACTGGTGTTGACTATTGATGTGAATCGAGGAAATCACAATTTCCGCATGACAGAGTGCTAAGGATCTGTGAGAGAAACAAAATCCAGGCAGTTTTGTGTTTCTCTGTGTCTGATTTCCACAGCTAACCATCTCACCTCGTCTGTCCTCTCCTCACAGTAGCTACTCTCCTCACATCCCCTGCTCTCTCCTTTCCTGAAGAGAGGGAGAGTGGGAGAGAGAGAGGGAGAGAGAGAGAGAGAGAGAGCGAGGGCGGGGGGGGGG
>OMLI01043829.1:0-12980 GCA_900302605.1 Rondeletia loricata
GAAGTAAAGTTACCGCGGCACCAAACGATGGCAGGAACTGAAACAACAGGGGAGGTCAGTATCAAAATAAAACAGGAAGTCAGATATCAAAATAAAACAGAAAGAATGATAACAGGACAGGCTGAATGCATTGGCCATGATGTAGGGCTGGGCGATTATGGCAAAAATCATAATCACGATTATTTTGATTGATATTGAGATCACGATTATAAACACGATTACTCATTGACTTTGAGAACATCATATGCATTTATTGAACTTTAACAAGTCTGACAAACAGAATTTGTTTTACCTTTCTTCTCGACCAAAGGCTGTCTTTCTGTCATCTTCTACAAATTCTACCAAGGATGTTTCAAAATAACCATAGGAACGTGCCGTGGCTCCCTCCTCCCTGTTCTCAATTTGAGCTGAAACTAATGTTTGGGCTGGGGGAGGGGCGGAGCGCACCGATGTGGAGGAAGGGTGCGCTGCATTTACAAAACAAGACAAAATGAGAGCAACACTGCATGTGGCACAATAATCGTTTTATCTCGATTATCTTGTTTTCATGATCGTGGGAAGCCAAAATCGTAATTGAAATTGAAACTCGATTAATTGCCCAGCCCTAGGTTAGAGCGCACGTGACAGCCCACCAGACATGCAGCACACAGACAGACCTCTAATGTAAGAGATTCAGCAATGTCCAGGGCCCTTGTTACTGACCTGAGAGTGATAGATGTAGGAGGAGCGAGGGCTACGTATAAAATCCAAAATGAAGGCAGCATCCTGTCAGCATACAGGAAGAATATATTCCAGGATGAAACACCCAAAGCCCAGCAGCAGGAAAGGACCAGACAGATGGAAAAAAATGCAGACGGAAGAGGAAAAACAACAGCAAAGCCCCATACAAAAGTACCAGCAGAGATCAATCATCTTATCAAAAGTGACAAGTTGTTGCTGATAAAATTACATCAACGTATATAAATTCAGATCTTTCTGCAAAACCTTAATGCCCAAAGCAAAACAACATATTCTGAGCCTCTCTACAGTCATCACTGAGCACAACACCCCTTTTCACCAAAAACTGTAGGTCTTTCATACACACACACACACACACACACACACACACACACACACACACAGAAAAGACACTCACCTTACGGGGACTGTCCACATAAGTGGGAGCTGTGGCAACATTAGAAGGGTCACTGGCAACTACTGAGGGCTTTCCCTGTTGTTGCTGCTCCTCCAGAGTCCTGGACAGGAAGCAGATCATTAATACAGCAACAAAGTATGCACAGTGAGAATGGGATTCATGGCCCCATCTGAAGCTGCAGGGCTCAGAGCTGCTGTGAAACAACATGTTGGATTGCAATCACAGGAGCAACTCACTTCTGGTTCTGCTCCAACTCCAGGAGGGCTGATAAAGCTGAGGTGCCTTTCTTGCCTGGTGGGGGCGCTACAGGCTCTGGAGGATATTGGGGGAGAGGACTAGTAACCTGCAGTCCCTTCATCGGCGTGCCTTTCTAACGTAAAAGACAATGAGAGAAAAAGAGAGTGAAAAATCTGATGCTCCAAGTGTCCTTTTTATTACCTAAACAGAAGTACCAATGTTATCAAGTTGTCTGCCCCATCTTTAGTGGCTATCTAGCTACTTTACTTCTATACCCAACACATGTATTTATTGTCCCAGCAGAAACTTCCAGTTGAAACAGAGTTACCTCATATCTCCTAAATGCCTCCAGAGTGCAGTTAGATCACTTTGTGGAGACTTAATTTTTCATCTGTGTTAAGTTATCCATCATTGACAATCGTATTGGCGTTTGTGTGTCGAGTAATCTATTAGAAAAAATTTCAGTAAGTACCAATGGGGAATATCAAAAAAATTTCCCACAATGCTCACATGAGGACAATTTACTCATAGCTGCCTAGGCAATAGAAGCTGATCCCAAGTCAGCCTTAACTGTGGGCAACCCTGGCACTCAACTAGCACAAACCACTTCCCTTCTGAGAGCTTTTACAAAAATAAAGTTTTACAAAGATTAATATCAGTGCAGACACAAACTGAAGACCCTAGACAGTGCTCTTTTGTGACATTTCTGAACTGTGTAGCAGTTAAATGGGAGCTGAGAGCGAAGCACAACCTAAAACTAAGATGAAACTTTAATGATCTCTGTTGGGAAATTGGGTTGCTGCAGCATCAAATAATAAGATACAGCAAAGACAAATAGGATATAAATAAGAATAGAGCAAATAATGCAACCAACCGTTATAACACTAGAAGTAGACATATATGAAAAGTATGAGAAATATGAATCACATCATGTAATATACGAAAGATATGAAAATATATGCAGTATGAAAATATGAACCACTGACATGTAAATTAGCTCAAAAGGCAAACAGCAGGCGTTTATGTAAGGGGACAACAAACAATCGTGATCCGGGAAAAACAAACCATAAAGCTGGTGTGCTCCTTAAACATTTAGGGCTGGTTTCCCCAGACAAGGATTAAGCCTAGTCCTAGACTCAAGACAAAATTAAATGGAGATATCCATTGAAAAGCATCCTTAGTCTAGGACTAGGCTTAATCCCTGTCCGGGAAACCAGCCCTTACTGTACAAACAAGGTTCAAAGCCTCACTCTGATGATCCTGTCGGAGCGGTGGCGTCGCCGAATGCGGTTGAGGCCCTCCAGGAAGCGGATGAAGCCGTCCAACAGGACCCAGTCCCCAGTGCCGCCCATCCCAGTACCAGCTCCCTCCCCATAAACATCCCAGTGCCCCTCCCCGTCCGCCACCCGCCGAGCCCCTCCGGCCGGCAGCAACAGGAAGCGAGTCCTCCAGAACTTCAGAGAGTCGATCAAACTAGGGAAGCAGAAAAAAAGGCAACTTTTAAAAGACTAGGCCTCATTTATAAAAAATTAAAAAACATTCTTTGACTTTGGCCCTCATTCCATTGTATGAGGGATGTAGTGGAGCGTAAACCCAACTAAACTCAAACTAAACTCAAGTTTAATCACCTTTTTAGGCCAACGTAAACCTTTATAGTGTATATCATAGTCAGAGGTGGGAAGTAACGAAGTACAAATACTTCGTTACTGTACTTAAGTAGATTTTTCAGGTAACTGTACTTATTTTTCTGACAACTTTTTACTTTTACTCCCTACATTTTAACACACATTTCTGTACTTTCTACTCCTTACATTTTCAAAACAGGCTCGTTACTTTCGTTTTTATGCATTTGAGGGGAATTGTCGATTATTTATTTACATAGAAAAGATGGATAGTCTCGCGATACCAGACAGACGTAAAATGACGAAAGGAGAGCCGGGAGATTCGACGGCAGAGCGGAAGCAAGTCCCAGTGAATGATGTCCGTGAGAAGAACAAGTAGCGAGGTAGCGAACGAAGATATGGAAGAAAGTGTACCAGCCAACATTACTGAAGGCGACGGAGCAGAATCAGAGCAGCATGACATGCCCCATATTATCTTTGCTGACCCTCGCCAGAGGGACAGCCTAGGAGAGGCATTTTCCGTCGATTGTTAAAGTCTTCGAATTATATGAATATGATGTGGGTTCAGTTAGATTTGCACAGAAACAGCCGGTAGAAATGTCCGAGCCTGTACTTTTTACTTTTACGCTTTGAGTAAATTTCAGAGCCTGTACTTTTTACTTGAGTAAAAAAGTTGAGTCTGTACTTCTACTTTTACCGGAGTCTTTTTTTACACAAGTATCTGTACTTCTACTTAAGTAAAGAATGTGTGTACTTTTGACACCTCTGATCATAGTAAGTAGTACCAAACTGATTCACGTTATATGAAGATCCACCTTTTTATTTACCATTACATCACTGATTATATCCATGGTATTACAATGATCCATATATATATGATATATCCGAGAAAATTAAAGCTGCAGTAGGCAACTTCACACTTTGGTGGCCCGGATTATCTGTGAGGATAGCTGTTTGAATTTTTTAGAGGTTTAAGGACTTCATTATCCTGCTCGGTAATGTGTGCGGTGGGGTGGAGGTGGTGAAGAAGTTCAGCCATCGTTGGCGAGTCCAGCTTTCTCTGGACAGAGTGCTCGCTCACTGCTGTTTAGGAAACACTTGAGTTTCCCTCTTAAGCTTTGATTCGTTACTTCCTGTGCGGCGAGAGGATTTCCTGCCAGAGACCATAATGACAGGGTGAATTGTTTCATTTGCGTCTAACATATTGGGGATGGGACGCTGTTCTCTGTTGCAGCGCCACTTTGTGATTTAGGCTGACGGGACAGGTGTATTTTTACAAAAAAATATTACCTAGTGTGGCTTTAACATGATCCACTTATATTGGCATCACAACTTTAGCTTGGATTTGGCCGCAAGTGAGCCTTTTAAAATGAGGCACTAGATCCCTTTGTCCATTCTGAGTTAGTTGCTGCAAACTGTCACAACAGAAAACAAACTAAAGTAGGTCGTTGATGAGCACTGTTTTAAAGGGTCTATGAGTGTGTATGTATGCGGTGTGTGTGTGTACCTGAAGTCCTCTGAGCCAGCAGAGCAGATGTACTGGTCCAGGTAGTTCCACTTGTACTCCTCCAGTCTCTCGTGACCAAACTCCACCCAGCAGGACAGGAAGTGGGCATCAGAGTGTGGAGGGCACAGGCTGTAGCTGTACTGTATCTGGGCCGACTCATATGGGTACCTAACACACACACACACACACAGACGCACACACACGCGCACGCACACGCACACGCACACGCAAACGCACACGCAAACGCACACACACACGCACACACACTTACTTAGCCTGCTAATCAGGTAATGGCATAACTAGGATTTTAAGTCCCATTTCTCTGAGAGGCTGTAAGGTGCCGATCAGCACTCACTTGGGCAGGTAGCGGGTAACGGTGATAATCTTGTCTTTGAGGCACACTTTATGGAAAGTCCGACCCATACTGAGCCAGAAAACGGTCTCCTCCTCCTCCGGTCTTCGCAGAGACACCAGGCCTGAAAGACAGATGAAGGAAGAGGAAACACGACCGAAGAGCTGTTGATGCTTGCTACCATCAACATCTCTTTTCAGTGCATAAGGGGCTGGGTTTGTATTGTATCTATGTTTGATTGCCTCTGCCCGCCGGAGTTGAACAGTGAAAGAATGGAGCAAATCGGTCAACTGTATACAGGAATACTCAATGACATGACTGCATAGAGTTGTCCCTGAATAAAGAGGAACTACAAGTAGGCGTGTATTAAGCTCCACAATGACTTTATAGAACTATTGCTGTATTCATGTCATGTGGGAATATCCGTTGGAACAACAAAATAAGTCTCTGACTTTATTGTGTGATAATTCCTCAACAATGGAATACATGTGATGGTTGTGGCCCAATTGGGTTTTTAAATCCTGTGTGTATTTTAACATCTGTTTAAATAAATTCATTAATTCGTTCAACTTGATGGTTCAAAGCAGTGACTTGGAAGTGTTCGCCTGTTTCAAACTCGCTTGAAGCAGTCAAGATCAAAGTTTTCTGTAGACTTCGGTTGCTCCTGATCAGCTTTTTCACATGAACTTAGTGAGTGATACATTTGAGTTCATGTTTACAGAAAACTAAACATTGCAATGTCAACCACAGATGAACAATCCAGTGAGTAGTTTGTCCTGTCATGGCATTTTAAGAGTTGTGATCACAAAATGACTTATGTGATGAAATATTGTTGGTTTCATTTTCAAATGAACAGGTATTTATTCTCATCTTTGACACCCTCCTCCTGATTTACGTAAATTCGTTTTTCAAAATGTTATGTTGCATTTTATAGGATTTTTTTACATTTTGAAAAAGTAATTACCCTAAATAAGAGGGAGGACGCCAAAGATGAGAATGAATTGGTCTGACACCTCTAGATGATATGGGAAATGACCTATTGCAATTTGAATGTGCGTTTACACATAAGACAAATTGTTTCTAAAATATTTAAACCAGTGGTTGTAAATTGTTCTTCCTCTTCCAGTAATCACAAATATGTTCATTAATGTGCTTTTAGTTTACAGGTTACTGAAGGTGGAAAAACAAATATCCACATAATAGCCAATAGCAAGCGAACTTCACTCAAGTCATGTACGACCCACAGCTGAAATGCAACAAGTTCACGGGGCTGTCGAGAGGCATTCTGGGAAATGTAGGAAATCACTAACTTAAGTAGAAGTAGACGAGGCCGGTTGAGGGAAAGTGGGTACAACAAAAAAGTAAATTACAACACTTCATCAAATAAAAACCTCTGGAATGCATTGAACATCACAGATTGATGATATCTAACAGTGGAAGAGGATCTGAGGGGGGACTTTTCCTTTAATCCAAGAGTGGACATGCAGAGCAAAGAAACTTGTCATTCCATGGTAAAAAAAAAAATTGTCACTACGTTTGTACAATTTCTATGTTATACTGAAAACATAGAATAAATGTATACTGTTTTTAAAAAAGCTGATAGTGGAGCATTACCTCTGGAGTAGAGTGGACTACTGCCGAGAGGTGTGGCCACAGCGGGCTGGGGTTTCCTGTTATTTGGTTGGACGATGATCTGGTAGCCCTGCATCAGCCGCTGGCAGATAAACTCCTCAAAAACATGAGGAGCGCTCATCACTGGAGCTTCATCTTCCCGCCTGGGGGAAAGAGAGGAGCACGAAGACAGAGAAACGCTCATCTTTACCACTGGGATTTTTATTTAGTCATCTGTCTTTATGTTGTATTGTATGCGTGTGTGTATGGATTGATGAGGGAGATGAAGGATGATATAAGGGGTAATGAGTTGTAGTTTCATACATGAGTGAGTGAACTTTGTTTTTCATTTAACCCGCATTATTATAGTTTCCATTTATCCTGAGCCTTTGGTTTGCATACTGTTTTCAATCAGTCTCTACAGTTTTATGTTCATCAAACTTATTCAAATGGTCATTTTATTTGGTGCTCACTGTGCTGATGTTGAGTTGAAGATATATTTTATAAAGACTGGAATCTGATTACAATATTTGTTGTAACTGTGAGCAAATAATTTATTCGTTAAGAAAATAAAAAGGGTACAAAAGCATTTCCAGTAGTTTATGTCATATGCAGTGTGCTTATTATCACAGGAAGTGATTATATACACGACTCTTTCTTAATGGGAAGTAGGAATACATTTTTAAAAAATTTGTATCTCTGTAGTGCCAGTTTAGTACCATTTTTCCTTCACTTGCAATTTCCCCCAAATTCCCAAAATTTTACTGCAAAAAAATAACAACAAAATCAAGCAATAATCACAAAAAACCTTGCGTCATTTCACAGCCGTATTTGTCAACAGTTGTTGAGTGCTTCAGCCAGTTGCAGTAAAATCCTTTTGAAAATAGGCTGGATGGTTTCAGGTGTTATGTAGCCTGATATTCAGACTGAATGGCCATTTCATTACCACTCCATTATTCACTATTCTCTGAATCGCTCGACAAAATCTGAAAAGTGGGCAGGATGCGATTCAGGAGTCTGGAACCAGGCTAGGTGTTATGACAACTGAATTAGTGTTAGACCGATTTATCAGTTTGCCAATACATTGGGCTGATATTGTCATTTAAAAAAGTATCGGTTATTGTACAGTCATGTCATCCACCTGATATGGTTCCTCCCTGACCACAGTTACTCAATATGTTTTTATTATTATTTTTATATCAGATATCTAACCAGAGAAATAATCCCAGTGTGGAATTGCTTCAGGGGTGTCAGTCTGTAAAATGTGCAAGGCAACCTGCCTCACCCTGCCTTAACCCACCTTCATTAGTCTGGGTTTCAATGAAGAGTTTTAGTGTCCCATGATGGTCTAAATGCAGGTTCAGAGGCTTTTCCACCCTGACAAGAATACAACTCTGGGATAAACACTGAATACTTTCGATCACATTTATAGATATTGAATAGCGGCACAAATTGATTGGCTACCGGCAGCTTCAATCCAAATACATGTGTGTGTTGTCTACCTCTCCAGGTCAGTGTGGGGCAGCAGGTCGTAGCAGCCCTCAGTGTAGTCGTTCTGCAAGGCCTGACGGTCGGGGAAGTAGTCGGTGGTGAGGGGCAGGCAAGCCGGCGTGGTCAGAGACTTCCAGTCCACCCCCACTGTGCAGCAGAAGCTGGGCACTGTCGGGGGGGCAGACAGCAGCAGTGCTTCAGGAGCACCCCGACACACACACACACACGCACAAAATCCCCAAAGCAAATACAAATACATGTACCCAGAGTGGTACATGTGTGAGGGGGCAGGGAAGGAAATAGGAATGAAGGGAAAGCACAATGGTAGGACATGAAAAGAAAGGAAGGTAGAAGATGGATAGGCACAACATGAAGATGGATAAGAGAGGGTGAAGAACAGTCAGACACAGACAGGCAATTTAACAGCGACAAACACAAAAATAAAAGAGAGGGAAGAAGAGAGAAGGGGGAAGAAAAAACAGGAAAGTGTTACTTTTATTGGCCTTATTGCGCCTGCTGATGATTCCTGAGGTGCTGGTAGATATGGAGCAGTGATCAGATCATGACATGCAGATTGTGGCCCTGTGTCAATCTGTGATAGGCATCACTCACAAGCATGTGATAAGTGTGTCCTGCGCTTAGCATAAGCGTGCATGGTGACGAGATGGACTGAATCAAAAGCAGAGGAATTACATCATGCAAACAGACACAATGTGAGGAAACATACTTTGAATTAAATATACTGTGTGCAAGAGAGATCTGTAAGACTAAAAGCACCAATTTACAATGAATCAAGATAAACATATCATGCACACTGCATGCGGATATGCACATGAGGCTTGTTGAGTTCAAACAGTGTAGTAAAATTACTATAGAGCTAATCAATTAGAGGATTTTCAAAGCTGGCAATACTCAATCATAGCAGTTAAGTTAGAGATCAACAGGAAGAGGCCCAGAGAGAGAAAGAAATACAGAAAGAGACAGAGAGTGAGAGACAGTTACAGTTCGTAGAGAGGGGATAGAGAGGGAAGAGGAGTGGGTAACCCGAAACCACATGACCTGTAAGTTTAGCTCTTTTGCCTCTTTATACCTGCGACCCATGGAGACAGACACCCAGTGGAGACATTTGCCTGCCAAAGCTGAATAAGCCATCAGTATAGTATCCCTTGAAGGCTTATTACAATCATCTGTTTGGTGGTAAAGAAGTCTCCTACTACCAAACCGATAGTGTTATTGACACTTGACAGTGTTTGTGACTCTTCAATGTACGAGTATGTCTTTATTTTCTTAAGGGCAAGACAGACTCACTTGGATCGGCACCGCTGAAGGAAAAGTCCTCAAATGAGGAGCCACGGTTGGTAAGAGTTCCTGTGTAGAGATCAAAATTAAAACAAATGGGGTGAAAGAGCAATAGTTCAAATTTTTCAGCCTGTCAAATAAATGCTTGAAAGGAATATACTTACATTTTTGGTAGATTGTCCCATTGGTCAACTTACCTGTTAAGTGATGAGAACATAGACACCAAAATCATCCATGTGTCCCCAGTAGATCATTGGCTCTAGTGCGCCATGCTAACTCTTTAGGATACACTATGTTGAGTGATAGTAGGCTCCATGCTAACACTTTAGCATACACCATGTTGAGTGATAGTAGGCTCCATGCTAATGTTGTGTTCCATTTGGCCTCGTAACTCGTGATTCACGAGATACTACTAGGAGTTTTAACTGGAACGCCCCTCGCGACTTGTTTTTTCAACTCGTGAACTCGTACCACTCGATCCGTACTCCAGTTCGCTCTGGAAGTCGTGAACAAGATGGCGGCTCCCTGTGTGACAAGTAGTGAAACTTTAGTAATACTGTTTTATTTCAGTCGTACACACAGTCCCCCCAACTGTTATCCGAGGACATGTTCGCTGCCTCTTTTGTATGCACAATATACCACATAGTGCGTTGTAATCTACTGGTTTGGCAAAGAAAGCTAGCTAACGCAACTAGCTAGCTATTTGATAACGGAGCAGCTAAAGTGGGAGATATTTCGGTTAGATTCGCCCTAAAATACTGCAAAATGATTGTCAAACCAGTTGTGGAATAACACTAAAAAGCGCCATGGCAACGCCATTGAAAGAGTTGGGCCACAGTTATTTTGTTGTCTTATGTACTCCGAAACCAAAAATGTAAACATAGCTCTCCTGGAGGCGTCCATCTTTGTTTTCCGAGTTGTATTCGTGTGTCTACTGGAACGCGGGGACCTCGCAGGTGACGTCATTCTCCACCACTTTCCACCTCCCACTTACCACTTCCCAGCCAAATGGAACGCAGCATTAGTCTCTTTTGTTTTGTCTCTTTGACATACTGTATGTGTCAGTTTGACCTTAGCAAGCATCTTTCTGGTATGTAGGAGTTACTGCCCTGGAACTGAAAACAGAGAGAAGACAAATGTGTTATGTGAGAGACAAATGGCTAGCGATTCCATCAAGGAAGTGTTGTGCATTCCAGTTGAATACTAGATGTCTGTTTTGGCTTACGGTGGAATATTGCTCTGCTATCTCAGGGAAGTTTCTGTGTGTTTTCCAGATGGAGGCTTAGCTTTTCTAAGCGGTGTGCTGATTGACAGAGTAAAAAGGAGCAGCGAGGCGAGCTGTCTCTCCCTCCCTGCTCCTCGGCTCCTCTCCCCTTAGTGGAGGGTGCCTGTTCTCCACCTGTCCCATCAGCCACTCTGACACCACCTCCATTTTAGCTTTGCAGACTCCATTTTGCATGTCTGCCCTATCCGAAGGAGCCGGGGCTCCAATTAACACCCATTCCACTGTGAGGGAGATGAAAAAATCATTCACCCTGCTTTGGGTTTTGGCTCTGCTGACAAACAATGCTCACTGGTTGAAGAACGACACACTCTCTTTGTTCTCTCCATGAGGTTTTTCAAAGGTTGATATCTAGAGTGGCATGTTATTTAAAGCAGCTCTTTGAACTAGTTTCTACCTGACTGATGTTATTCCAACATGTGGAATTCTTCCAGAACTGTCAGTTTGCAGTCCCGCTCAGCAGTAGGAGCTTCAAGGCCACTGCCAATCACCATTAATTAAAGATACAGTCACATAGTCTGTCAGTGGCTATAGACAAGTTAAGCGCTTTATTTGTATCCAAGTTGAGGTGAATGGAATAGCACCGTACTGTAATGACTATCACTATCACTCTCACTTAGGGCTGTTGCCATTTCTATTGCCTTTTACTCAACACTTTCAATTTTTTACAAAAAAACATCAATCTTAGTGCCGTGTAATTATTGTATCATATCACTAAATTCCTCTGTTGTAACTGTTACTACATTCATCACAGAGCTGTTATACACAGGTGAAGAGGAACAGTGGGCTCTGCTGTGGAGAGGGGTCAGAGGGGGCTGACGTAGCAGATGGCAGTGAGGTGACACTGCAGGCTGCCTCGCCGCTCCTCACTGCAGTGTGGCTTTGCTTCATGTGAATCTCAGGCCTATACGCTCCACCTCAGCCTCGAGCATTGGCACTATTAGTGTCGTTATACACCTGGCCGGACACGAGGCTACTATTCAGCGTGGCACAAACAAGAGGATCACACACACGTACGCACGCACACACACACACACACACACACATACACGCTTCCAGTGGTATTATGCACTGCGCATGCTGGTTGTAATGTGCCAGGACTGTGTTAATCCTGTCCCTCAGGTGTGTATCCACCTGCTCCGCTGTGGGCTGGGTTAGCCTGGTCCTCCTGCTCTGACAGATAGAGCAACAGAATGGACACCAGGCCACCAGGGCTTCCCTCTGAATAGCCCACGGAGATCCCCACTGATTAGGGAACTAATCCTCTCTTATTACCTACTGCAGGCCTAGCTGCTGGATGTTTTGATGGTCATAATCTGTCTTGTCTGAATGTCTCTCTGTCTCTCTATCCTGTATCATGTGTTTCCTCTCTGTCCGTTCCAGCTCTGGCTATCTGCTGCTTAAGCTCCACACAGCTGTGTTTACTGTACCTTTTACTCCTTCATGTAGCAGGAATGGCTCCTTTATCGCCACTCCACTGCTGGACTGTGTTATCTGAGGCAGACAGGACGGCCTGTGTGTGTGTGTGTGTGTGTGTGTGTGTGTGTGTGTGTGTGTGTGTGTGTGTGTGTGTGTGTGTGTGTGTGTGTGTGTGTGTGTGTGTGTGTGTGTGTGTGTCGCTGGGTAGCCAGGGTGTATGCTGATGATGCAGACCGGCAGACATTAAGCACTGGCCTGCATTATTGAATGTCTACACGCTGTCTGTGAGCTGAGCCCTAATGTAGTGTACACTCTACCCATTTGGGAACATTAGCGCTCACACTGATATTATACACATCACAGACACACACACACACACACACACACACACACACACACACACACACACACACACACACACACAGGGAGACGCAGGGGCGAGAGATGGGTTGAGTGCAGAGGAGACGGAGCTAAGAAAAGAACTGGCAAGGTTTACTGAGAGGTAAGAGAGAGTGTGGTGGGGACAATTCTGTGACACCGACAAACGATGAAAAGATGACAGTGGGGGGAAAGGGCCGCGCTTCTGAGAGAGACAGAATGAAAGAACAGAGCGCTCTGCACTACAGTGAGAGAGGTTAAGAACAGAGCACAGAGGCAGAGGCAGATGAAAGGAGAGAGATGTTGAGCGCGGGGAGGGCACAAAGCAGACTGTCCTAAGCTACACCCACACACAGATTGTCGATATGTCAATACTTCATCAGCGGTGCGCTTGAGGCCTGAGTCTAGCAAGCTTTGACTGGAGCCTCGACAACAAGGATCTTCTCTCCTTCAAGTTCTCCTCCTTTCTGTTCTCTTTATCTCCCTCCTCTGTCCTTACCTCCTCTCCTCCTCTCTGTCCTCTTTCCTCACTCTCTCCTTTTGTTTCCACTCCTCCTTGCCTCTGTTTCCCTTCTTCTCTCCATCTCTGTTTCTTCCCCTCTCCTATCCACCCGAGGCCTCAGCAGTGGTAATGTTCGGCACAAATA
>OMLI01044004.1:0-12286 GCA_900302605.1 Rondeletia loricata
TTTGAGATTGAGAGAGAAGGTAAGCAGATGGGTTTGTTTTATATACGTTTATGTCTCATTTATTGAACTCGTATATCACTTGCTATTGTTTCTGTTCTTTACTTGGCTATCAAGAAAGTTATTGCCCGCACTGTTTTACAGTTTAAGTAGACTTTTTAAAGTCTCCTGCAACAACAGACTCAGTTCTAGCATTCATATCAAAGTGAGAAAAATATGGGTAAACCATGGCTAAATCATGATAGGACAAAACAAATATTAACAAAAACTTACATTTTGTTCCTCATAAGATCCTATCCTCATATAACTTGCATCAATTTCATATTACATATTGATGTATACTATGAATTTTACCTCATAAAGATTTGTGTCAGCCTAAATAGGTGGGTAAACTCTATTCCCCAAATAAAAAGGTGGGTAAACTGAGTCCAGATGGGTTTACCTCCACTCACTGCATGCCTGGTTCTAATTAAGTGGTATCCTTCCATTTTCCACATATTTGGTGGTCATTAGAAATACATATGGGTGACTTTATACTCTCTTCACCGCCATTCCAGCTTCTTGTATCATTTTTCATTCTGACACTTGAAGTAAGCCTGCCCTTCCTTCGGCCCACAGCGTTCATCTCAGTGTCTGGCGAGTGTCCTCTCCACCTGGACGAGGTGCGTCACTTCCTCACCCTGTGTCCTGAGCTGTCTCTCGGCTGGTTCGAGGAGGGACGCCTGGTGGCTTTCATCATCGGCTCACTGTGGGACCAGGAGAGGCTTACCATGGTAAGACAGAGCGGACGACACCTGGACAGCGATTTACCTCAGGCAGTCAGGCTGACTGGCAGGGGAAGTGCAAGACAAGGTTCAGAACGACTTAACAGGAGAGATACTGAAAGAGTTTACTGCATGTTTGTGGTAGAATGTGGTTTACTGTGTTTCTGTGGTATTTCCCATGGAGAGGCATGTGGTGCAAGAAATTCAGGGCCCTCATGAAAAAGAAATTTGCCTGAAACATTGCTGATTTTAAAAAGCCCGTCGTTCTAGTTGTTTTTGTGAGCGTTCTTGAGCCACAGCAAAACATAGAAATCATCCAAACAATGGATAGACATCAAATGAAATAGTTGCATTTGTTAAAGCCACAAAAGTCAAGATTGTTATGTAAAAAATACACCTGTCTAATCCGCTGAAATCACAAAGTAGGGCTGCAACAGAGAAGAGCGTCCCATCCCCACTAACTGAGACACTGTAGTATTTGCCCAAATGAAATTCTGGTGTCAGGTATGGACACTTCTCCGTCCACAGGAAGTGACGAATCAAATACAATCTGTCTCCTAACCCGCTCCGTCCAGAGCGAGCTGGACTCACCAACGTTAGATCTTTCTCATCTCTCGTCCCTTTGGTATCCTTTGGTATAAAGCATCAACAATGCGTTTACCTGTACTTACACCTATCCTCTCCCTCTCTTGTTCCCAGGATGCCCTGACTCTCCATAAGCCCCACGGCACCACGGTCCACATCCACGTCTTGGCAGTGCACCGGACCTTCCGCCAGCAGGGGAAAGGCTCCATCCTGATGTGGCGCTACCTGCAGTACCTCCGCTGCCTGCCCTATGTCCGCCGCGCAGTGCTCATGTGTGAAGACTTCCTGGTCCCCTTCTACCAGAAGTCGGGTTTCAAGATGCAGGGCCCCAGTGAGATCACGGTGGGGCCCCTCACCTTCATTGAGATGTTCTACCACGTCAGAGGCCACGCCTTCATGCGCCGCAACAGCGGTTGTTGAGAACGGAGGGACGTACTGTGGATTGTCCCCGTCAGCGGCAGTGGGATCCTCCCGGATAGAGGATAAGGGGACGTGTGAGCAGCTTCGTTGTACGTCTGTCACCGTGAATGTAACTGCTTCAGTAGGCAGTGAGGTGCGTGTCGTGTCCGACGTGCGAGTACGTGTGCGTGTTGCAGAGGGCGGATGATCCTTGCAAGACAAGAGTTGTCTCTGCCACCCAGACACCCAGCTGCCAACAGCAACCCTTTGGAGGTGTGGCGAAACAAAATAACACAGTTACTGAATTAAACGATCTGTAGTTTTATATGAATAGCATAGAAAACAAAAGCATTAGAGCATAAGAAGTTACTGAAAGAATGTAATCACTCGTTATTTCTAATTTCAGTTTTTCTTTTGTATAAAACTAATTTGTTTTTCCATTTTATGTTTCTATGAATGCAGGACATTTTTAAGGAAAATGCAATGGCGAATTGTGTTGACAATATTAGATATTATTACACGCACCATTTATTATAATTTAGTTTGCCCATTGCCATGGACTAATGCGTTCTCTCTAACATCTCATGTGTAGATTTCTACATACAGTGTGCTTTTCAAAGCACTGGGCAGCTTGACAAGCTTACTGTTCAGTTTACACTTTGTACCCCTACTAACACTAATCATATTATTATATAGTAATATGCCGAAGTAAACGGTAAACCTTTACTATGACTGTGACTATAGAATGAAACCGTCCACAAAGGAGGGATATTGAATTGTGATCATTGTACTATATGCACAACATCTTAAACACAAGTATATCTGCTTTCAAGATCCCTCCTTCAGTCTTTTGTCGCCTCCTCCCTTGTAGACAATCACCACCTCTGCCTCCATGTCTTGAATCAAGACACCTTTTTTTATAACGTTTTGTTCTTAAAAAAATAAAGGTTTTATTTTCTAGCATGTCTGCTTTTATGCCTTTTCATTCACAATCTATCATACTAACCAATTTTAAAGGTTCTGAAAGTGACAAGAGGTGAGGTATTGGGCTTCTTGTTGAATTCAGACCCACACGAGTTTCATTGGAAGTAATTCTCTCTTGAATTTACAGTTCTCTATTGGATTTTGAACCATCACTGGTGCCATGTTGAAAGTACAGATGATGTACTGAAATTCATGACAGACAACACACATTTTAATGCCAGTTCTGAGCCTTAACAGTGTTTAATGTGTCAGCTGGCAAGTGACAGAGGACCAGCATGAAATTACATTACATTACATTATGGCATTTAGCAGACGCTTTTGTCCAAAGCGACTTACAATAAGTACATTTTGTCAACAGTATTCAAACCGACCGTATATCACAGTCTTCATCAGCTAAGCCCTTAATAGGAATAAGTAGCATCCGTAGAAAAAGTTTTAGAGTACAAAAAGAGTAGAAGAGGAAGAAAGGGGAAGGAGATCTGTACATGATGGATATGTCAGTTCAAGTGGTGTCCAGGTGTAGTCTGAATAGATGGGTCTTCAGTCTCCGGCGAAAGATGGGTAACGATTCAGCCATTCTGACAGAGGGGGGAAGCTCGTTCCACCATTGTGGTGCCAGGGAGGAAATTAAACTTCTCAATGACACACACACACACACACGTTATTACTAGACTGACATTTATTTTGATGCAATTACGTTTACATACAAATATTTCATGTATATCATATAAAACGGGAGCAACACAGAACAGTACCTTGACCATGGCCTGAAATTCATTTCAAACTTTCCCTTTTTATCCCAATAAAAAGAAAAGGCAAATTCATTTGGTCCCAATGCAAACACAGCGGTATACTTGCTGTATACAGTAATGATTGCAGGCACGGGTTGTTGTGGGTCAAATCATCCTCCATGTTTTTTTGACTCACCTGTGTTATCAACAACACTAGTTGACCACTAGTGAGTGACTCAATCCACATAATCCACCACACAAGAGTAATCAACTTTGCTTTCTTGGCAGCTGGGCTGAACACAGAATGCCAGAATCCTTGGCTGTAACACAACAAACTGGATCCAGGATTCTTAACCTTTTTGAGCCTGGGATCCACATGAGAAACCTTTCACTCCGGGAGTCAGACTTATGAAAACATATTGCTACTCTTGTCATGAAGGGAGGGACCTACCAGAAGGCCAACCATCCATTTTGGGTCATGATGCATAACTTGAGCAACCAGCTGCTAATGTAAAGGCAAAAGAGCAGGATTTTGACCGGGTTTAGCCTGAATGTGGCTGTCCCAAGCTAAGTTAGAAGGAAATCCTATGTCTTGAGCATTTCTCTGAGATGGCAACAGTGCTGTTTATGTAGTAAAAAAAAATCCTTGCATTGATTTTGGAAAGGAGAGCAAAAACAAGTGTAAATGGTAAAAGATAGAGCCTTGTATACAGTATTTCACAAACATTTGAAGGCTCAGGTAAAACATCAATGACATTTTGTGAATCTATGACCATTCAACAAGGCACAGACACTACATTGATATTTGCTTTCAAACAAAGTCAAACATACAGTACAAAAACAAACTTGTTTTGATATAACAAAAATGCCTGTTTAGTGAATTACTCCTGGAATTACTCAATATACTGTCTTAATAAAGTAATTTCAGAGAAGTAAATCTACAAAATGGGTTAGGCACAACTGTGATATGTGACAAATATGACCAATACAAATGTAGTCCTTGACTGACAACCTGTGTTTGGGTCAGTGACATACAGAAGATTAAGATTAACATTTACTCCAATCTGTGAAATGACTGTGGAAAACAACATGCATATAAGCAGCTTGTGAAATTGCTTTGGTAGGTGACAAATGTATTCAATATCATTCTATGAGTTGATCACAAGCAGTATTCAAAAGTACCATGATGCAACTTTGTATAATGGCATCGTTTTTGTTTTTAAGGCAGCTAGTGGTTTTAGATTGAACTCTTGCCTTAGTTGACCATTTTTCTTTTGCAAGTAGATATTTCACTCTACTTATTCCAGCCACACAGCTAATACTTGGAACTCACACTTTCAGCATAATATTGAACTGCTCCAAAGAATATTGACATGCCAAGTACATACATACAAATCATTGAATATAAAAATCAGCTTCTAAATATGAACGCACTTCATGAAAATATTGAGATGCTGCAGAACCGAATGTAGATTATAGTGTTAAATCCATTGTTGTAGAAAACAAAAAGGGGCAAATAGGAGACATCTGTTGTATGTCAATTCATCAGATTATGAGATGCATGATGACCCATTAGTTTCTATGGCATCAGTCTTCCTTCTCAACTTCACCTTTCATCTTTCCTGGCAGGCGTTCATAGACGTCAAGTGGAAAGTAATTTTAGGCCAGGGGTGCCAAGGCCCTGAAACTTCATCAAGGCATTCGGCTTCTTAATAATGATACGACTTTTCATGGACACTTTGAATCCCTTTTCCTTTAAGTCCTTCCAGCTCCTTGCAGTTTCCCCCTCCAGAGCACCTCTTCCTGTCCTCTGGTTCTGAGGATCTGTTAGCCCATTCGCAAATGAACACGCTAGGTAGTGCCAGACGAGGATTAAAAAGGTTGAGTAAAGTTTAACGGAAGTAAGCAAATCAGCAGGCAGATTTGCGTGGTTTGAATAATTAAAACAACAACATGTTTGCCACATTCTTAAAAGGCCTAGTCTCTGGCTAAAAGCTAGTGGATCACCAGCACATAAGGTAGGCCATCCAAGGCTTCATCACTAGCCTAGTGACTAGTGCACCACATGGTCAATGTCGTGGTCTATGTCGTACTTCTCACAGAACTTGCTTGTGAAGGGCAAGCAGGTGAGGTGCTCCAGCCAGTGCCAGTTAATAGGGTAGATGTAAAACCAAACGATGAGGGAGGAGAACAGCCCCATGTAGACCAACAGTGAGAGACCGATCAGGACACGTTTCCGGTACTTGTCGAAAGTCCCAAAGGTGATGTAGGGCAGGAAGGCAAAGGAGAGCAGCAGGCCGCTGAGGAAACCAAAGATGTGGGCGATGTTGTCGATCCACGGCAGCAGGCCGCACAGGAAGAGGAAGAGGACGATGCCCAGCAGCTTGTAAAAGGCCTTCCATGGCTTCTCCAGTATCTGCCAGCCTTGAAACAGCTCAACAAACAGGCAAGCAAGGAGACCGAACTGAGACCCCGCTGGACCCACCTGGAGGGAGAGAGGGAGAGAACAAGACAAGGGTTATGGACTATCCCAGTATTCAGCCCCAAAACAACTGAACAGTGGCAGTCTATCTGGTTTTAGTCCAGTGAGGAGCTGAAAGAGCGCCACCTACAAGTGGGTGAGTGGGCTCATACCCACTTATTGAGAAAACATGGTTGACCAGCCACACTGTATAGGTGGAAGACGTGTATGACTGAGCACTAGGCATATCAGAGGGGTACTGGGGGTAAAATGCACACATCCTGCTTACTGCTGACACAGGGCTTTTGGATGACCGTTACATTAATTGTCAGCGTCGATGCTTTTTTATATATTTGTTTTAAATCCCAGCAGAGCCCACTCACATCCTGGATAGCAAATACCAACTCCTCCCATCAGGTTTTTACGCTGGGTGTGAATTTAAATCGATGTTTATGTCTATCTAAATCTATTTATGTGAATTAAAATATGTGTCGAGGACATTTTTATATCAGATCATAAATGTATAATCTTTGATACTGTCTTTAATATACCTTTTCAGCCCCACAAATGCACCACCTATTCTCGCTTTCTCAACAGACAATCTGTTAACAAGTTCTCTTCTAAGATCCAACCTTCTTCATCTCTAGGGGTTGACCGGCAAGTATGCAGTGTCACATTTAGTGAGTTCAGTCAAATCTCATTGATTGAGCTCACTGAATGTTTCTCAATTGCCCTTTGATATTCTCCCTACTTCTCTCTTGAAAGAGACAGTTGATACCTTAGGCCCATGGTTATTATCAATTGTGAATACCTCTCTTAAGACTGTGTGTGTACCTGATTACTTAAAAAAAGCTGTTGTTCAGCCACTCTTGACAAAGTCAAGTCTAGATCCTTTTCTCCCTATAAATTACTGGCCCATTTCTAAACTCCCTTTTATTTCCAAAGTCCTTGAGAAAGTGGCCTCCTTGCTAGACTGTTTAGCAGCTATAAAGGACTGGAAGTCTTCTAACTTCCTTCAATTAAATGTGTCCTTATTATTGGCCCAGAGCAGTTTTCTGGAGAAATAAGACAATGTATCAATGTCAAGCCCACCCTAAAAAATCTAGGTGTCACCTTTGATCAACGTATGAGCTTTGAACATCATATAAAGAATCTGGCTCAGTCTAGCTTTTTCCAGTTAACAAACATTGCTAAAATCAAGGGATTATCTTTCAAAGACCTGGAAAAAATAATCCACGCTTTTGTCTCTTCAAGGCTCGACTATTGCAATGCAATTTTTACATGCCTCAATCGTTCTTCTGTGTCTCGGCTTCAATTAATTCAAAATGCTGCTGCAAGGCTTTTGACTAATTCCCCGAAGCGGGCTCATATCACACACCACATATGGCTGCTTTGCATTGGCTTCCAATTGAGTATAGGATTGAATTTCAAATTCTTTTAATAACATATAAGGCCCTGCACGGCAAGGGCCTTCAGGTCCTCTGACCAGGGCCTGGTGGTTATTCCCAGATCCAGGCACAAATCCAAAGGAGACTATGCTTTTGCAGCGGTCGCTCCTACTCTCTGGAACAGTCTCCCCCCAAACATAAAATCTGCTGCATCTGTCTTAGGGTTTTAAAGTCCCACCTTTTTAGCAAGTATTAGTGTAGCATTGGTTTCTGTTTTGTGTCATGCATTTAGTTTTGACTGATCTTATCATTGTACTGTACCTTTTTAGCTAGCATTTTAATGTGTAGCATTATTTCTGTTTGTTTTGTGTCATGAAATTTTGTTTGATATATTCTTGTACTGTACAGCGCTATTGCATTTTATCGGTGTACAGTGCCATGTAACTTTTGTTTTGAAGGGTGCTTTATAAATAAAGGTATTATTATTATTAATAATAATACATGGACCTGGGGTAACGACTTACCATTATATCTAGCTCTGTTCATGATATCGCAAATTAGTCTTGAGGGTGAAGCACACAGTCATCGCATTGTTGATTAAAAGTGTGGGGAGATTTTTGTCTGTCTCTCGACAGTTCTGTGGCAATTATATAACTTGATGAAGCTCAAACATGTGGCACAAATTAACAAAAACAATAATGCTACAAATGCTTTCGAATGTGGTGTCTTGGTTTTATGGTTTCCAGTTTTGGGGAAGTTGTTCATGCTTACAAATGCAGACTGAACTGCCCAAGACCACTGAAATAGCAGATGTAAATTCTTGACCTGAGCATCATTCCCCTTTAGCTTTTCTGAACTTACTTTCTTAGTTTTAGACCTAGCTCTGTGGAGGCACTACCAGCCTTGGGTCAGACACTAAAGGTGAGCAGATTAGAATGACGTCAGGGCTGAGTTGGGAGGCTTGGCCTGGTGAGAGGCAGATGGCTAATCTGTCAAGCCATTAAACTCCCAAGAACTAAAAAAGGGGGTGGAATCAGATGGACCTGAGGAACGGCACTCTACCTACACGACGCGCCACGGTCAGTCACCGTTGTCCGAGATGAAAAAGTCGTAACAGACCTTCAAGCACGGGCCAGTAAGAATGAATGTGAGGTGTAGTTTATTTTTGCAGTGAATTAGAGCGATTTCAAAGCTGAATTGCATTTGAATTCAGTTGAGAAAAAATTAGAACAATGTTGAAATCACTACAATCTTAAATTATGTTAATACACACAACTGAACCTCGAAACAAAAGCATCTGCTGATCACATAGATCAGAGATATTTCTAGATGGGTCATAATTTAGGCTACCAAGGGGCTTGCCAGTGAAAGGAGGTTGGGATCTTGTGGGAACCAATGTCACACAATACCAGGTGCTTCAATTAACACCAGTGCAGCTTCTTGTCAGCTCACATGTTCCCAACCAAGGCATTCCCAGACAGGCTGACTGGGATGATGCCTCTTCATTCTAATTCCTCCTGGCAAGTGTGTCTACCGGTAATCTCCAAACACTTATACTTCCAGGTGACCATTTTCACAGTTAGTAAATGCCCTGTAAAACATGTCTTGTCAATACAGTTTTAAAGATCTGATCATAAAGGATCCAATTAGACCACTGAAAATTGTTTAAGTCTTCCCTGGTTGTACTTATTTGAATCTGTGTCTGCATAAATTTTTTCCTGTTTGTCCTTCCAATCTCTCTACACTGTTGTTACACACTGTGGCTGGATTGCACCCAGGCGATGTAGGATTATGACTACAATGAGAGCCTGATGAACCCCCAATCAGATGTGAAAGATCTAATACAACTGGGAGCAAAATAAAAAATGTGTGTATCCAGACCTGTCACATTCTGGCATGATGGGATGAAAAAAGTGGCATGCGAGTGTCAAGTGTAACCAGGTCTCTGACCTTGAGCGCAAGTGATCTAATTGGAAGTATTCAATTTGTCCATAAAAGTACCCTCTTTATATTTAGTTAAACATATCTTACCACTATGTCTAGCAAGGTGACATTTGATTCATAATTTTGCCAAATCACATTCCACCCAAAGCTTGAAATGTAAACAGTGACAATTGATGTCCCCTCTATTAATCAGGGGGAGTGACATAGCTGAATGAGGTCATGATTGCCTTATTCAGAAGGGGGGTGCAATCAGAACAAAACCAACATCCTCATTACTGATTTACATTTTTAAATAGCTTTCCAGAATCTTGGTAAAAAAAAGTGGCTTTCTCATTCTCTAAATTAAGAAAAAAGTGAGTGGACAGTCTACTTTCTTTTGAAAAAATGGAAACATTTAAATTCAACAAACATTAAGTAGTGACGCTTAAATCCTTGATGCTCGATCCTACAGCACTGTTATTTTAAAATAACAACATGGAGGGAATGGTCTTTTTCAATGAGTAGATGAAACAGAACTTTCTGAATATTAAGTGCACAATGTCTTGAGTTACGGTCTTCTCTCAGCAGAGCTTTAGGAAGAGAAACCGAATCGCTGATTGCTTTATTTCCACACTCCTTTAGATCTACTGTATGCATAAGGCATTGTTATGGTTCCAGTCACAGCTGATGCTTTAGTCATTCATTCCAAAGCCATAGGGGTCTCCTTAACTCAACAGTAAAGGGATAATCCACTTAAACTGCCTCTTTAAGTGGCTTGACCGCCCTGTGTTGTGCCTCGCATGTGCTTCCTCTGGTTATTCCTGGTGTGTGAAAGCCTGCGAACCGGTGCCAAGGAGAGCGGTAGGGTTGGATTTCTGGCTCTCACGTCAAGGTACGTCATGTTGGCAAGGAGACAGATGAGAGTAGAGCCAGCTCACGTCACACCACACAACTGACAGATGGGAACAATTGGGGTAAATGTATGTAGGAGATATAAGCAAATATGGGCTGGGGATGGGGTGGAGTGTTTATTTTGGAGTTGATTGGATTAAGATTTACAGAGAAGAAGTAAAATGGCCCTTGAATTTATCATAAATTATTTGTAAGAAAACCTTAAAAGTGGTTTAACATTAAACATTTCTCATTGTTGAAGGTGAAAGTGCTCTCTTTCTCTATCCATCAGAAATGTGAGAGGGGAAGTCTTATGCTCTGTGCAGTGTACAAGGACAACGTTTTTGTGTGTTCATACGGGTGTGTAAACTCAGGAGCATCATCAGACAAGTCTAGTCTATGCAATAATTGTCTTCCTAAAAAAAAAAAATCAAATCCCATTAAGTACTGTAGCAGTGGCCTTTCTTAACCCACACAATGGCATTTGGCTAATCTCTTCAAGAGGAAAGTGGGCCTTACAGAGGCACACTGAAATGAAGTGCTAATAAAAAGTAGGTAATCCAGAATCTGTCCTTTTCACGCACTGGATTATTGGCTCAGCTAGCAAGTTATTTGAGAACATTATACTTGGGATTTGAGAATATTACACTACATATCCCCTAGGTGTCCTTGGTAAAAAATACACATGCTGTATTCAATTGAATTCTACAGCAACAATGGAGGAGTGATAGTAACAGAGGTCTAATATGAGTCACTTACAGAGAGAAGTTCTGCTTAAAATGGATGGGAGAGAGAGATCAACATCTCCTTGTGATAGCAGACAAGCTCTGACATCACTTAGCCTACGTAGCTGTAGCTGACTCAGCAGCCACTCAATCTCTCTCTCACACGCATTGTGCACGCACACACACACTTAATCTAGTTTCCCAAGAGGTTTGTTCCAATTTTCCATCAGCACATCCGACAGGAGATAACGGAGTGGATTAACTATGGTAACAATGCCCAGATAACACACATCAAGCCTTGTCCTAGGGGTATGAAGACGAGGAAGTCTGTGGGCGTGTGTGTGTGTGTGTGTGTGTGTGTGTGTATGAGTCTATATCGTTTTGTGTGTGCCATCTCCAACAGTCTGAAGAGGATGCAGAGCCTAGCCAAGGTTGCATATCCTAGGTTGCCTTTCTCACTGTAACCTTATATTCAGTAAGGTCTCTTTTGGCTGGCCGAAGTGTCTCAATCCATCTGTGTCTCCAAAAAACACCTCAGCATTCAACTTTCATTTCTTTGCCCAAAGTTAGGGTTGACCCCCCAAGTATGTATTTGTTCTTTCTAACTAACTACTTGAATAACACTGTTGTCGAAGGACCAGTCCTATCCTTAAAGCTGGGGTAGGCAATTTTGGAGAAATGAGCAAGAATTTGTAAGTATACAACCCCCCCCCTCCACCCCCGCGCGCTCAGGCACGTGCATGTCTGTCAATTGAGAGGGGCAAACTTAATCAATTCCAAATCTTTTACACAAAACACAGCTCTGCTAGCTCAATCTAGTTGTAACTAAAACATTCGGCAGCAAAACATTTTTTTATCAGCATAGATTATCCATTGCAGTTACAAACACATTGCTACAAACCTTGGTCGCGCGAGGTTCACTCTACACTGGAGAGAGAACACAGCAAAACACAGCTCTGCTAGCTCAATCTAGTCGTTACTGAAATACTGTATTGGTCCGAATATAAGACGGGGTTTTTTTCCTAGGAAAAAATCTGGAAAAGGGGCGTCGTCTTATTTTCGGGGTCTAGACTTTTAAATGTCATTATACATTCACAACAACAGATCGCGCCAAACTAGTGTTCCCCAAGCGAGCCACCGTCTTTCTCTCTGCATCTCCCTCTCCCTCTCACACACACGCAGCCTGCAGACAGGTGCCACACACACACACACACAGCGACAGGTGCCTGGAGAGATGGAGAGACATGGCGACCAGCTCGAACAAAGTGGCTCAAAAGTTGGGCAAGTTAACAAACAGCAGAGGAGGAGTTACGGTGCCAATTTTAAGACCATGGACACACACACACACACACACACACACACAACTCACTCACTCACTCACTCACTCACTCACTCACTCACTCACTCACTCACTCACAACTCACTCACTCACTCACTC
>OMLI01044026.1:0-11802 GCA_900302605.1 Rondeletia loricata
TCACCAGCTCGACCATTTCCCCCCCTGTCCTTGGGAAGCCAAACAAAGGAGCGTTGAACTTGAGATGGCGTCATAATTCATACACATAAACACGCTCGCCAGGTCACCGACTGCAAATTTACACTAAACCGAACATAATTCATAAGCTTCAGCAAAACACTGTCTGAAAAATCCAAATGTCTGAATGCGCAGAGAGCAGAAGAAGGACCAAGAAGAACTAAAACAAGTGTGAGAAAACAAAAGGACATAAATACAGATAAACAAAACGGACAAATGCAAGAAAGAACAAGCACATCGTAAAGTGCTTGAGTGAGTGTGTGTGTGTGTGTGTGTGTGTGTGTGCGTGTGTGTGTGTGTGTCCACACGCTCATGTGTAAATGGATATGACGGCGCCAAAACAACACCAAGACAGTCTGCAGGAACAGAGAATAAATGACTGCGACTTTGTTCCATTAAGTGGAGAGGAAAAGTTTCACTGACGCAAATATCATTTGTAAGCCATCATCATTTTTGGCAAAACAGTTTCTCTAAAAACTAAACTAATAAACGATATGCGACATCTTTCCAAGCAGAACTCATCAGAACTAAAACAAGTGTGAGACTAAGCTGATGCGTTGCTGGTCTCTGGTGTGTCCACCTGCCAAGTCAAGTCTGTGATGCCTGTATTAATACAGTGTAAACTCTGTGAAGAAGAAAAGAGTGTAAAAGAAGAAGAACACATTCGTCACAAAGTGCTTTATGGAAAACAATGGACATACAGTAAATACAGATCAAACTAGAGGGCACTCGGTGGACTGCATACCTCTGCCACGCCCAACAGTTCCAAGTCATTCGTGTCATTCATGGCCCATGACAAACCTTTTGTCAAAGTTTACGTGAATCCGTTTGGAAGTTATGCGCCTTTTTGTGATTGGCCACGCCGGTTGCCGCGCCCCCTTTTGGCCAGTGGCCGTGGAAAGTTAATCAGTTCGAAGTTGGCCCATGACCGACCTTTCGACAAAGTTTCCCAACGCCCCAAAAACACATCATCATAACAAATAAATCTCCTCACAGCAGATGCATCTTTTGTAAGAACAAAACCCAAATGTCTCGTACGGTTGAACGACAGCGGAGGGGTCGGAGCAGAGGAACGACTTTCTGTCACGCAACTAAGTGAAGAGCTCAGGCTTGAAACGCAGATGAAGGTGTCGGTACGTTTTCACCGCCAGATCGTTTAAGTGTCCGGGCTCTTCTTGTTTTAAACAGTCTTCCTTTCTTTTCCAACACTGTCTGCTGTCAAACGACCGATAGTTAGTTCATGGTTCAGGCGTTTGTGTTCCTGGAAGAGATTCAGAGATATGGAGCCCTGCAGCATCTTCCACCTCCTGTTCGAGTTGTATTTATTTCATAAGCCCAAGGGTCACGAAACATTCTCAGCCCATAGAGGACCACAAAAAGCATGAAAATCACTAACCTGGAGTTACAAAGTTTCACCTGACAGCATGTTCCTCTCCATACACCCATCAATCCCACTCAGCCAAGCTCGCCTCTCTGCTGTTTTATCCAAACGGCGAGAAGTTTAGTTTCACAGAGCGCAAACTCTCTTAGCGGACCGTTGGAAGACATGACAGGGTTTTACGAGCCCCGTAAACGCGTAGATCTGCGATGTCCTTGCCAAGAAAAATACCTGGAGGTGAGTTCTCTGCCCGTTTCCTGTTTCCAGCGGCGTTAGAAGGTAAATACATAAATACAGGCTTCATCTGAGGCCTGCAGGGAGTTAAACGGTCGTGACGGTCCGCTGGAGAGCGACGGTCCGCTGGAGAGCGACGTGTTTTACTATTATTGTACGGAACATAAATAGGGGAATGAAAAGTAATGGATGAAACTTGCAGAAAAAGCCCAGTCTGTAATCCAAATGTACACAGCACTGCCAAACATCTCAATCTTAACAAGTCAATTTAAATTGTACTGATTCCTAAAAATGTATGTTTCTTGAAACAAATGAAACATGTTGCCAGTGGGGTGATGGGAAAAGTTTACTTGTTTCAACACAATTCAGCTTGTTTCAAGAACTCTCTAGAAACAAGGGACAAAATCTTCAAGCATTATTTTAAGATTCTAGTAACGTACGTTCATCATTCAAAATGTCTCAGATATGAAGGATCCAGACAGTAAAAGTGAGCCAAATACTTAAGTTACCTACTATTCTTAAAAAAGTATTATAGTTTGTTCCAATTTTGTGCTATCACTCATTTTGTACGAGTAGGTGTCACTTTTCTCAAAGTGGATATTCCATTTTGGAATGAAACTCTTTGTACCGTCCAATAAATCCTGAACTGGAGCTTAGCAACATGTGGAAGGTGCTCTATAATATGGATTTTGATTGGATAGAACAACATCCAGCGTCGTAACATTTCATCCAACGGGGCACAACCTGGGTTGAGGGTACCATGCACTGTCCAGCGGGTTATGGTATCAATTAAGGGCTTATAAAACAATCAATTGACCCCTATCGCATTTCAAAAGCGATGCCCCCTTCAGACAAGTAACAGTGGAGTCGTATACCGACATATGCCACTGATTACTGTGAGCTCAAAGCCGCTATTGTGCTCTTTGTTGGAGAGTGTAAGGATGCTGTTAGTGTTTCCTGATTTTTCGCTCGCAGCAGAGCATCGTCCTGCCGCGTGAAGAGCTTAAAAAACACGTGAAGAATACAACTGGCCAGTAGTGGAGCTGTTAGCAGTGAATGGTCAGTCAGGTTTGACAGTACACGTTGACACATGGTACAAAGACAGCAGGATCACAGAGAGACAGGATGTACGACAGGGTTATATATCACTCTACATGTCTACATGCAACATTAGACTCATTATTCAGCTGAGTTATAATACAGTAGCACTGATACTAGCAGCTACTAGCTCAAAATAATCCACAATGTAAATTTGTTTTCATTATGTGAGTCTATTGTAAACATCCTGATGGTTTAGCCTAGTCTTAAACTGTTTGTGCTTACTGGTCAACAGACACCGACTGCCAAAAACATGATTATACTGGAAACAAGCAGGTTTACACAAGAAGGTGGTTACAGGGGGAGGGAGGGGAAACACATTAAAGGAGGGGGATTTTCACTTTTCCTACAATTTTATATCATTTTCAAGTAAAAATAATTTATAGGCCTAAATATTTTTAGTAATTTATTCTCTAGTGCCTCTCTCCCACCTCAAGAGCTACAGGTAGTTTTGGGGGCGTTTCTACCAGAGCCACTGCTCTGATTGGCTTGCAGTACGGGAGGCTCCGCCCCGTCCCCCTGCCCCAAACGTAACATGATTGGTCAGCTCCAGTAAAGTTAGCTTCCTACATAACATTCGTAATGTGCTCTGATTGGCCCATTTCAAAGGTGACTTTTGTTTTTTTGTTTTTAAACGCAGCTTTTGCTAAACAAATTTTTTACTGTGAACAAGGTAAACCCATAAAAACATTACCAAAGATACCTTCCCTTTAAACCTGGGAGCTGCACAGTTCAGCTCCACAGGACCAGACAGGGGTTAAGTGCCTTGCTCAAGGGCAATTAAATAGTGGTTGCTGAGGAAGGAGGAAGTGTTACTCATTCACTTTCCCCACCCGGGGATTCAAACTGGCGCCAGCCTGCCTGGTCACAAGCCCGATTCCTAACTTCCTGGGTACGACTGCCCTGTGTGCTGCAGTGGAGTGTAGTACAACATTTAGCTATTGTCACAGATTAGATACCGCACTATGACAAAACACAATGGGAAATGTGTATAGCAGACTTGGGTAAATTAGCAGTTGCAAACAATTATTTTCAATTATTTTGTACTTGGCGCACCAGATGGGTGGAGTTAACGACTTCAGGATGGTTCGGATGGTGTCAGCAAACACCATCCATCTGGAACCGCAAGCGGGTTAAAAGCAACACAAAGGGCGCATTCAACGTCGGGTTTGTTTGGCCAGGTGAGAACAATGCCATTCGAACATCAAATAACAGCACCGAGACGCCCTAACATGCGAGTCTCAGTCCTCTTCCAAGAGAACTGCGGTGCGGTTTGTTAGGCGTGAGAACGTAATCTGAAGCAACTAGGAACACAAGACACATGGTTTCAGGGTATAAGGAGACAGATGTTGACGTCTTGGAAGACCTAGCATAAAAAAGGAACCCAGGGCAAACTTGGAGTCACGGTGATGTGAAATGCCTCCTCAATATGGACCGAGGAGCAGACCAGTCCATCATGTTAGCTAAAGTTACAGGCTCTGGATCAGCCAGCATCTCTAACCTGGCAGGATGACAGCCCTGGTTCACGTGTAATTGAGCAGTGTGAACCTAAATGAACCAAGTGCAACAATGCAACAAAGTCAACTTTTCCACTACGGTTTGGAACAAAGAAAACAAACTGTAGGTCTGATCGCTCCCTCGTTGTTTGCATTTTGACTATGTTCTGGTGTGTAGCAAGCAAAGAACTGAAGTGAAACGTAAGCTGTGTTGTGTATGTCATCATTTATTTTCATACCTCATGGGAGCCTTAAAAGACAATTCAAAAGGCAGAATGGGTGTGTCGTTAGCGATAAGCCTCTCAACGTTAGCAACACAAACAAGAGCATACAAAACCACCTCGAATCATCAGACACACGCAGAACAAGACTGGCTGCGTTGCACAAACATAAGCTACAACATAGCAGCCTGTGATTGCAGTTATATCATCTTAGGGAGCTTACAAGGTTTCGCTCTTGTCGGGTGAAAACCTTGTATCTTCAAATATCAGGAATTAAGAAAAAAGCCTTATTTTCTAATTGATGAAGGACCATAGAAACCTAAATCACAATACATACATACATGGACAATATATCAAATAAAAACCCTCCAGTAGGCCTGCTAAAAGGTATATTGCTGTTTTCCATTTGCAACACAGTCTCATAAAATTTCGTGAAATGAGCACCAACTCTGAAACGCAGATTACGTGTTGTGGAGATGACGTTCCTCCACCATGAAAGGATTATGTGACAACAGCACGAATTGGACACGCCATTTTCACCTGTTAGGTTAGGTTAGGGTTAGGTTTAGGCAGGTAAAACTTTGGTTAAGGTTAGGCAACAAAAAAGATTTGGTAAGGTTAGAGTAAGGCTTTGGTCATACGTTTGGTAAAAAATGTACCTTGGCATGACTTGGGAATTGAACCCGGGTCGTCGGGGTTGAAGGTGTATCCGCCCATCCACGTTATTTCAATGTCAACTGAATGTCTACTGCCTGGTTCTAGTCGTGTCTCCTTCACGTCATTCTTTCGTGGTGGGAAAACTTTTCGTGCATGGAGCGCGTATTTGCATTTTAACACATCATGCTCATTTCAAAAAGATTTGGGAGACCAGGCTGTCCATTTGACGACTCACTGATGATTGATCTCCTTACATAGAGTACTTTCAAACTAAAAAACTAAACTATTAAAACTATTTGACCCAGGTCTGATGGGTCACATTTTGAGTGTTAGTAGCCACAGTGGGAATGGAACCTCTAACCCTGGCAGTGTTAGTGCCTTGCTCTACCCATTGAGCTACACAGGACTGCAGAACCACAAAATTAAAGGGACCTTAAGTAATCTATGACCTCTATCGTCCTCTATCGGCGACCAGTAGGAATTGCAACAACGTCGACTTGCCTTACCTTGAGCTACGGTGGCCTGTAATTGACACAAACAGTAAAGTCACATTTCCCAATAGAGAGCAGTAAGCTAGCTAATTAGAGCAGCGATCCAACAGAAGCGTCTAGTGAAGAGATGATATATCACCATGCTAAATACTGGGATAATAAAACCGCTTTGTCATTTGCTTTTTTGGCTCGAGAACGAGGCTTTTTAGTCTTCGTAGATGAAATGGAGTTTCAGCACTTATTGCCCCTTTAACTTTTAATAAACGACTAACCTCTGTTTCACTTGTTCATCAAGACTGTCCATTCACAAACATATGTGATCAATCTGCAGGAGAAGGCATTAAAGAAGTGGAAAATGACTAATTGGATTGGTATTTGTAGGGCCGTGTTGAGGACAGAGCGGGCTGCCGAACAAAGAGAACGCTCTTAACCTCACTTTCTGAATCAGTCAAACTCAAACTGTCACCGAGATGAAAAGAAACCAATTCACTGCTTAACTGCTTTACATTACAATGGGGAAGGCAGGCAGACGGTCACTCGCATGCAGACTCCCTCATACACACACACACACACACACACACACACACACTGTACAGTATACCACTACAGCATGGAGAATCACCACACATGCACACTCTCTTTCATATTCACAGCTATGCATTCCCGCTCACACACACACACACACACACACACACACACACACACACACACACTGATCTCCGCACTAATCTCCCCCCTGACATCATGGTGGGATTACAATGTGGACTGAGAGTGGATAGAGAAGTTTGGACCAGAGTAACATCACCAGGAAGTATCCCTAACCGCCCACAGAAAAATAGTAACAACTGGAAGGAGAAACACAGACATGGAGGATGGATGGATGGATGGATGGATGGATGGATGGAGAGACAGATAGAAAGATGGACATAGATAGATAGGCAGAGACAGAGAAAGTGATGGAGAGATGCCCGAAGAGTCCTGTAAAGGGAATAAGAATGGAACTAGTGAGAGGATGTAATGCCATGTTCATCTTTATGAACCCTGAGAGGGAAATCTGCTGACTGGCGTCCACATACAACTGAACAGGATGTGAAGGAGAGAGAGAGAGAGAGAGAGAGAGAGAGAGAGAGAGAGAGAGATGGAGAGAGAGAGAGAGAGAGAGAGAGAGAGAGAGAGAGAGAGAGAGAAAGAGAAAGGGAGAGAGAGAGAGAGAGAGAGAGAGAGAGGGAGAGAGAGAGAAAGAGAGATGAGAGAGAGAGAGTGAGGGCGAGAGAGAGAGAGAGAGACGGAGAGAGAGAGATGGAGAGACGGAGAGAGAGAGGGAGAGAGAGAGACGGAGAGAGAGAGAGAGGGAGAGAGACATCAGGTTATAGGTCAACTGTTATAGAGCAGAGCAGATTAAAACAATAGAATAGAATAGAGCAAACTAGAATAAAAATAAAATAGAGCAGAATAGAACAGAACAGAACAGAGCAATTTATAATATAATAGATTAGAACAGAATAGAATAGAATAGAACAGAGAGCATTAAAACAGAACTGAATAGAATTTAATAGAGTAAATTAAAATAGAATAGACTAGAACAAAGCAAACTGAAACAGAACTGAATAGAAAAGAGGAGAGGAGAGCAAATTAAAATAAAGAAGAATAGATCAGAATAGAATAGAGTAAAATGGAGATAATTAGAAGGAGGAGAATGGAGCAAAGCAAATTAAAACAATAGAGTATAATGAATAGAGACAATTAAAATGGAACAGAACAAATGGAATAGATCAGAGCACATTAGATCAGAAGAGCGACAGCAGAAGATAAAGAGAATACTTGTCAGTCGAGAGGAAAAGATGCAGATGTGGGATGCTTGTTGCTAGGGGAAACACGTAAACACTGTCAAATACATGGCCGCTGCCAGAGGGATGACATCACCACCGGCCCACAGCTGTGACACAGAGAGAGAAGAGAGACAGAGAGAGAGAGAGAGAGAGACAACACAACATTCATCAGCCGTTTACCAGACGTCCTGACATGAAATCGTCAACAGGACCGAGAGGAACATGCTCGTCTTTCACCGACCGACAAACTAAAAAGTCTAAAAGAGTCTGACTAAAACAAACTGAGATTCAGAAAGGGAACCGTTGGAGGAAATAGTTCCGTCCGAGCGGTGTGATTGACCGACTTACATCCTGGAACTGTTTTCTGTTGCCGGGTGACATCACGTCAACTTGGCAGCTTCAATCCCAAAAATATCGGTACTGGCCTTCAAAAACCCATATCTGTCGAACCCTAGTGTGCAGTGTGAATATGTGTTCTCATCAACATGTGTTGAACAGTAAGACAACTGCGCGTCGTCCCAAACGAGACACCAAGATGTCGTGGAAGTGACGCAGATCTTTATACCATAGTTGCATCGCTACAGCCTGTGGACATCAAGAACTGACTTCAGGTCAGTTAGTCAGACGTGAGACAGTTCACTCCTCTGTACCTGGGCGCTGTCAGAGCACATCACCGTTAACAGAACTTTAGAAAGTCACTTTCTACAAACCATATCTTTTCTTTAGTGAGCAGTATCTAATTAGTCAAGGGAAGTCAAAGTTCTACGATTGGGTATAAGGAGCAATGAATGGAGCCAAATCCTTGAGGAGAACCTGCTTCAGAGTGACAGGACGTTAGATTTGGGCCACAATTTATGCTCCAACAGGAGAATGAGCCTAAACATAAAGCCAAATCAGCACTGGAATGGCTTCAGAACAAGAATGTGAAAGTCTTTGAGCAGCCCAGCGACTTCTACAATCCTCTTCTCGTATTCAGAAAGAGCTAAACGTCATCGGCCCAAATTCTACAGAATCTGTACTTGTTTCAGGGTGTATCGTGAATTATTAGAGCCTATATGCGCCGACACTGTTCTAAGATGACCTTTTCAGCGGCAGGGACTGGGAGACTTGTAAGGGTCGAAGGAACAATGAACGGAGCCAAATACAGGGCACATTCTTGAGGAAAACCTGCTTCAGAGTGCCAAAGACCTTCGACTGGGGGGCGATGATTTATGTTCCAACGTGCGAACGAGCCTAAACATACAGAGCGAAAGTCCTCGAGCAGAACCAGCAACGTCCACAATCCTCTCCTCGTATTCAGGAAGAACTGAGCATCCTCACCCCGAACGCACCGTGGAGCCGCACAGAGTCTGCACTTGTGTGTATCGTGAACTATTAGTCTCCACTTTAATGATGTCACTCCCATTCATATGGAAATGGCATTTACAAAGCAGTATGACACACTGACACTGTTCCAAGATGACCTTTGGAACTCCATCGCCAGGCAACCAACATAGTAACCAGCATGGCAACCCAGCTGTGGACGATTTACTTTACAGCATGGTATCCATTCATTATAAATTGGAAGGCAGCAACGAACGTCAGCAAAGCGCTCCCAATTGAGTAATTGGGTAAACTGCAGCGTTTAATTCATGTGAAATCACAGAGCTTTCCAGTGCATAAACCTGAATAATAACAACGTGGTACTTTTTGGGACAAAGATGGGAGACGCATGAGAATAGTATAGAGAGTACATGAGTATGGTACAAAAGTAATAGTACAAAAGAATAAATGAGAAGAGTACTAATTAGAAAAATACAGTTGTGGGAAGGTCAGTTTGTATTACCAGTAGTGTGATCGATGCTGCAGCTGAAAGTTTCCCAGTTCAGATTTTTCCCTCACATGTGACAAAGCTCTGATGTTTTCTAATCAGTGTGAACGGCAAAAAGCTGCATGGAGTGGCATGCGGCCAATTTGACAGCGTTGCCATGACAATAAATAAATCTTACATCATTAACCTGAGACAACTGACATAACTTTGTCGGCTCGGCCGAGCGGCGTTAGCATGAAGGACGACGAGACACGACAATGGAAAGACAAATAGCGAATTGATTGGTATTTCGGGGAGACGCCACGATTCAGTCAAAACTCGAAGGCTCATACTGTGTTGGAAACTAAAATGAATGTGACGTCTTTTGTTATTGTTACTCTTTCCAACATCAACCAACAACCAAACCAAACCAAGACATGCACTGAGGACAGAGACCCGTCTCCAGCTTTAACTACTGGGACACATCAGGTCCTATTGGTGCTGATGGCCTTCTCTGTTCCACCTACAAGAGGAAAGAGCGAGCAAAGCACTGACAGATGGTTGTCACAACATCTATATCACATTTTTATATTTTAGGCATTTAGTTGAAGCTTATTCAGAGTGACTTACATCAGTACAATGAGCTATAACCAATTATAAGGAGCGAGTACAGGAGAGGGGACATAGAAGGTTTTGTAATAAACTGAATAATCCAATTAAATCTCTGGCCTTACTAGAATATGATCTGAATTCCAGTGCTGTAAGATCTTCTAATTGACCAACATGTAGTTTTGAAAATATACTGAAAATTAAATTCATTATACTATTGTAAAACCTATTATAACACAGGCCTTCAATCAGTGGGGCATGGCACATAAATTACAATATCACATTTTTATTGATTGATTGATTGATTGAATTGAACAAGACCGTGTGCAAAGCCACGGAACAGCCGGGCACCTACGTAGCTTGGAGGGGAACGTGCATACCGCCACCCACTGGAGCAACTTGCAGTGTAAATGCCGTTGTCAATACAATATTTTCACACCAGCAGAGCGTCCAAAACTAATTCCTGTCTTACCAGAAAGACTCAGACTCTGCACACCTGTGTTTCCTCCTCCAGATGTGTCTCTGAACCGTAGTTGGGACAACCTCTGGTTATATACGTATACGTTTTGGCTCATAACTGGTAACATCTAACTACGTCTATCATCCGGTTCTTTTCTGTATATAAGGAGTCAACAGACGTTTCTCTCTTGGGCAGGGCATTTATTACCTCCGTGAACATAAAGCATATACATTTCACTGGGCTGGCCGTCTTCATTAGCTTTCTCTACCGAGGTTTTGGTCAAGCGGCTCGGCCTGCTGCTAAAACTCAACAATGAGACTGAGGAGCTGCTGCTCTGGCCGACTGGTTTTTAGATTTGGATGACTAGTTTGGTTGACTGATTGATTTTGAAGTTTGGCGATGATGTACATTTGACTGACTGACTGGTTGTTTGACTGTTTCTGGCTCTGTGATGAACTGTTAGGAAACAATACAGGACGTTTACTGACAGACTGTGATGCAATCTGTGTGTAAGTGTGTGTGTGTGTACATGAAGCCCTTTATTATGATGCAATTACAAAATAAATGTTAGTGTGTGTGAGTGACTCAGGTTCTGTGTGTTTGTGTGTGTGTGTGTGTGTGTGGCTACATTATAATGCACATTATGGTGCAATGCAATATACAGAGTGTGTGCTTGTGTTTGCGTGTATCTATAGTGTGTCAACATTTGTCAACAGAACATGTATGACTATACAATGATGCAATATGTGGACTGTTTGTCTATATATTGTGTGTGTGTGTGTGTGTGTGTGTGTGTGTGTGTGTGTGTGTACTTGTTTGTGGGTGCGTGAGAAAGTGTGTAAACAAGTGTGAAAGAGAAAGTGTGTCTGTGTGTGTGGCTGAGTACTATTACGCATGCAAAAAGGAAAGAATCTTAGCAGGAGGGGAAATGAATGCAGTGTGTGTGTGTGTTCACCAGCTGGTGTTCCACATGTGGACATGTCCTACAGAGCCAGGGACTCCTACCATGGAGCACTGTCCTGTGTGTGTGTGTGTGTGTGTGTGTGTGTGTGTGTGCATAACCAAGCACGAGTGCTCTGAGTGTGTGGATGTATGCATTTGTGTTTATGTGTAAATGTGTGTTTGTGTGTGTGTGCAAGTTTGTGTGTGTTGGTAATAGCTATGGTTGTTAGTAATGTGTATATGTGTGTGAGTTTATTTACGTGTGTGTGTGAGTGTGTTTGTGTGGGCGTGCCAGTATGTGGGTTTGAAATGTGTATGTGTGAGTCAGTTTGTGTGTATATCTGTGTTAGTAGTGTGTGTGTGTGTGTGTGTGTGTGTGTGTGTGTGTGTGTGTGTATGTATATTCAAAGTTCTATGAAAGCGAGGGCCATTGTTGGTTTGTGATTGCAGCCAGACGCATGGTGTGGTCTCTCTCTGTGTGTGTGTGTGTGTGTGTGTGTGTGTGTGTGTGTGTGTGTGTGTGTGTGGGGGGGGGGGGAGG